>JBBBDQ010015983.1:0-28250 GCA_037127315.1 Ascarosepion bandense | reverse complement strand
GTTGGACAATCTCATCGAAGATGAAAGAAAACGAAGCAACTGAAATGTGGTTCTACAGAAGGATGCTGCGGATAACATTATTCGAACACGTGAGCAATGATGAGGTTTTAGAAAGGATGGAAACGAAAAGCTAATTAATATTGAGCAATAGAAAAAAAAACAGCTAAAGTTCCTGGGGCATGCAATGAGAAAGGAGGGCTTGGAGAATTTGATACTCATAGGCAAGATAAAGTGAAAGAGAGACAGGAGAAAGCAGCGTGAACATAAGTGACGGGCTTGAGCGGGTGGATGGTAGAACGGGGGTTGCGTGGTGTAACGTGAGAAAGCGTGCTAAGAGCCACCAGGGATAGGGAGACGTAATATGATCGCCTACGTCCTGAAAGGACAAGGCACATAGACGAAAAGGTAGTGAAAAAAGTGAACACTTTATCGATACCGCTTCATAGGATAACCATTTATATTAAAAAGGATTAACATCCGTTTGAAAATTCCTCTGGCACAAGGTTAGACCGTGTTTTGTGATTTAATTCCAAGACCAGCAACTTCAATTTATAGTCCACAAACACTTTTGTTGATATGAATATATTTTTCCCATTCACACGTGTCTGAGGGGATAAAGAACTAATCAATAAAAGTCCTATGGTACCCGACAGATTATAGAAAGAATAACTAAAATATTCAACAATCACCTGATAGCTTTTTTTTCTGTTTTTATTTAATCATTTCAACCCAAGCAAAAGCAGGACCGCCACTAGTGCATAGGGGGTTACAGAGAGAGAGAAAAGACTGGGTACAGGGGGTATTGAAGAAAGGATAAAAAGGTAAATGGTATTCAAGAAGATAGAAAATAAATAAGGAAATAAAAACAAAATTGAAGATCTATACACGTTAAAAAAATTAAATAACCAAAAACATTAACAAGATTCCTGGAACTCTTAGTCCGTGTTCAAAAAAGATACAAAATAATGACATTGTTTGGAACTGATTATCAACATCTCTCTTTCTGTTCGTTTTTTTTTCTTTTTTGTTTCTCCTCATGTGCGCTCTCTCTCTCTCTCTCTCTCTCTCTCTTTCTTTCTCTCTCTCTCTCTCTCTCTCTTACTTTCCTTCTTTTCTTTCTTCCTATCGTTTACACTTTTTCGGTTCTTTGTCTTTTGTTTCAGGTTCTTTCTCTCTCTCTCTCTCTCTCTCTCTCTTTCCAAATTTACTCTTTTTTCCTTTATCTTCTCTCTCTCTCTCTCTCTCTCTCTCTCTCTATCTCTCTTTGTGCCTTTACACAAACATCTAAATATTGTCTATAAAAAAAATTTCTGGTAACTGTTTCAGTCTAAAAAGCGTCAAAGATTTTACATCTGTTGCTGTGAATGTCGAGAGGTGTGTTGCTCGTCTGATAAGCAGTGTTTTAAAATTTGCATGGTGGGTTCTATTCTTGCTTGATGTCATGTCAACCAATTCAATTTTTCTAGAGAGTCAATTTATTCATTCTAAGCTCATTCTTTACTTAATCCATATTTCTTTGCTTTTTTTAAAAATTTTCTCTTTATTTCTCATTATTTTCTTTCTATTCATTTTTCAATTGTCTTTTTAAGTAAACAATCCCCACGAATTGACTAGCTTACCGAGGACAAAAAATGAAGGTATCTTTAGATCACTATGAACGAGTGTAAATTTCGCTGTCAAAAATGACGGCTAAATATTTGAGAGAATTATTAGATGTTTCCTGAGCGTGACAAAGAATATATATATATATATATATATATATATATATATATAGATATAGATAGATAGATAGATAGATAGATAGATAGATAGATAGATAGATTTATTTGTGTGTGTGTTTATCGATTCTGTACATATATATACAAATAAAAGTACAACGTTTATTATAATGGAGAGGATATATATTTATATATATATAACGCTCTATGTATGTATCGAGCACTTTATAAAAATGAATGCATGAACAACGGGTTAAAAAACCTACGAGTTCTACAACTTAGTTTCAATATATATATATATTCTGCACTACTCGACGACATAATTATTGTAAAACAATAAAATGAGGCACTGTTAAAGGGCAAACATGCGGCAGAGTTTTCCGAATTGGTAGTAAAGTTTAATAACTGGTAGTAAAGAGAATGAACTGAGCTGACGCTGCTTCGCTATAGTCTCTCTAACGCTACCTCGTACTTGTATTTCTCTCCATGAGCGTGACAAGAGGGATATATATATAACGTATATTTGGTATTTAAGTCAGGTAATTCTGATAGAGACGAACTCAAAAGAACTCAATGAATTTTGAATATTAACTGTTGTGTCATTTGGGTCTGACAAACAGGTTTGCCTGCAAAATACGTATTACCCATGAAATTGTAGAATATCTAAATTGTTTTTGTAGACTAATATATATATATATATATATATATATATATATATATATATATATATATATATTATAGAAATAGTAGGAGGATTTGAATAATTAAGTAATTCATCGAGCTTATATTCGACCTCAACAGAATGCGGAAAGCACCTTGACGGCCGTTTCACCCATATTTGGGACCTCGTCAGCAGTGCATCCACTACCAGGAATTGAAACCCGACAGTTGGGTTATTAATCAGATATCATCCCAATTGTACCATTGCTTCAGGCTCACAGTCCGACGATATACACAACAAAATTATTGTAACTGAGGCCTATATATTTCTTTAATAATAAATGAAATGGAATCTCTATGTTGTAAATGAATTTCATAAGTTAGCCAAATAAATAATCTCCAGAATTAGCAAATTTTATTGTCAAATGTTTATCAAATGATTTATACCAGCCACTAAGTGTATGATAATAATTTGTATCAAATAACAGTAACACTAACTTTAACTAACAGCTTTCAACACCGTTATCATTCGTCAGCTGTTATTCAGGATTGTGGTACCCCATGCAGTGATAATGAACAAACCTTTTTTTTTTTTTTTAACACCTGCTCATAACACATTTTCTTACAATGTGTTGTCATTTTACTTTTTAATGTCATATTTCTACAGAGTCCTATTTTCTTTATTGTTCTAATTGCGATTTCTAAGACAAAAAAAGGAGCCATACTCGCCGGTTTTGAAAATGTTTTCCTTCTCTTATACTGGTTGCTACTGAAGATTAGAAAATTCAGTTTACCCTACTATTGGAGCCCACAATGAGAGGTGAACAGAAATACCAGCTTCTATGAAAGGGGAAAGCAACAAATTAGCTGAATTCAATTAGCACTAAATAACCACCACGAAGAGCCATTGACTGGTATGTTGTCCAAGGGAAACAATTCCTTTCCTCAACGATTCATTCATCAACTTGTCTACTTTTATAGAAGAAACTTGCCTTAAAAAAATTCAACGAAAAATGAATTTTTACAAGATTTATTTTCATTTTTTTTTTACACACTTAAACTAGAAATTTTAAAATCTTTTAATTCAGTTTCAGTCGTGTAACTGTTTAGTGAATAAAGCTATTCCTACTATAAATCGTAAAAAGGCTAAAAGTTTTTTACTCTCAGTATTTTTTCAAAAGAATTTCGAATTGTTTTGTAAATGTACAAATTTTTGTAAATACGGTACATATATGAGATTATCAAAGAATACAAGCAATATAGTCAATTTAAACAGAAAGAGTCTAAAAAAGTCAAGAAAACATTAGATTCCGGTGAATGTTTTCTTAAATTGTTAACATTACTGAGGACTTAAAATTTATATATAAAAGACGTTCGCGTTGTAATTATTTTGACGGTTAAGCCCTCATAGTACAACATAAACTAAAAATAAACATTAGTCTGTCATCACACTGTCAAACTGATCGACAGTTTCGATAAACAGCTACAAACCACAGTGTAACAAAATCTATTTCTGCGGAAAACTTAAAGGAAATAATAATTGTTTAAATTGATTAATTATACATCAAATCAGCTAATATCCCACAAAAAGGGTTTCAGAAAAGTATATATTATTTGTGGAAGATTTTTTTTGCTAAAGAGAACTACGTATGGGAGGGGGAGGCGTTACAGTGAGAGAAAAGACTGGGTACAGCGGGTATTGAAGAAAATATTAAAGATGAACGGGATTCAAGAAGACAGAAGATGGCAATTGACGTTGCATTTAAATATTTTGAGAGAGTAGATATCGTGTGCGGCAACTGAAAGGAGTTCCAATAAATAAGGTGAGGGAAAAGAAACTGTTGTGAAGTAGAAGTGATTGCATTTAACTGGTTCCACAAAATTAAAATTAGTTTTGAAATACAGAAAATTATTTGGCTTATTGAAAATTAACTTGAAATTAAAACTTAAATAAAATCTTGAAAGATTTTTTTTTATTAAAACAAAATCATTTTAAACATTTGGTATCGTGAATTTGTGAGGTACCTAAGGGGACTTGGTTTGATAATAAATTAGTCAGTTAAGTGCGATACGTGATATACGCTTGGGCGATCATGTCCCTGAAAGAGACATGACTGACAGGGCAGAAGATTATCCCACTAGTTTGCCATTGCTTTCTGCGCTAGACTTTGCTACTAAACCTACCTCTGTTCCATATATATAATCAAGAGGAAGAAACCGATTACCATTCTTCCAATGTCATTTGTGCGTAAGTGAATGC
Organism: Ascarosepion bandense; assembly: GCA_037127315.1. Taxonomy (NCBI): domain Eukaryota; kingdom Metazoa; phylum Mollusca; class Cephalopoda; order Sepiida; family Sepiidae; genus Ascarosepion; species Ascarosepion bandense. The sequence continues at coordinate 23,612 of JBBBDQ010015983.1, read as the reverse complement.
AAGGTGTTCAACTGGAATTCGAACTCGACTCCCCGATTTATCGTTCCTGAGTCGATATCCACTGCACCATAACCGGCATAATCCCGAGTTGAACAGGCAAGATTTATCTGAAAACAACTTTCGAGAAAACTTTTAAAATTGGATCTTGAAATTTGTTTCAAGGTCATTGGTGTTGCCGTCAGCTCAGTACTCTAAGGAACTGGATAGGACTTTGAAGTAGTAGGGAGCTGGTTAATGCTTCGGTTTGGCCTTGTATCTTACTTAACCGAACTCCCTACAGCTTTCAGGATTTCATGTAGAATTATTATCACAAGGTTTTCATCAGAAGGTTATTGTCAGTTGGAATGTGTGGATTAGTGTAGAAGAATGGAAGAATAAAATAGACATTTTGAATGTTAAAATAGAAATTTATTAAAAGGAGGAATAACATAAGTTGCAGAAGAATGTTCATTGAGAAAGTTAAAGTATCAAGAGTCTATACAAAATGTTCCTATTAGTAGTTGTTGAAATTGATAAGGAGAAAATCTTTAAGTCATTATTTAACATCGTTAAAAGTCGATAATTATCTATGCCACCCCCACCGTTGTTGTTCATGCGAAACAATTTGATTACACACCTGCTGAAGCGTTGGGGCAAAGACACCAGCTTCATCCAGGGCTGTGCTTGTTAAAACTATATTTTTAAATTTTCTGTAGAGATGGTGCACCAGAGATTCTGTTAATTCTCAATTGAGTTCCATCTTCTTAATCAGACCCAAAGCTCCAGCCAAAACAGTTGTAGGTTTGACGTGCCATGTTTGTTTATGTTTCCATTTCCAGGTCTTTGCATTTTGCTTAGTTTTTCAAAAACTTCGGCAGAGATGCTTTTGTCTCATTGGTACGCTCGTGTCAATCAGGGTGAAAACGCTTTATTTATTCATTTAATAATAATAATAATAATAATAATAATAATAATAATAATAATAATAATAATAATTAGCATTTGCAAGCATGTCCGGCAATAAAAGTGTCATTCACCCGAGAGTGTAGATGTCATATTCTATTTTTAATATTTTCAGTTACAGAAAAGTGTCAGAATTAGTGCAACAGTTAACTTAAATGAAGCCGATTGTCCCATCTGGTCTACAAGATAACTCCTTTAACTACCAGAAAGAACCATCTTCATTTTTTCAAAATTTCTTATTCTGCGATTTTTTAATTAAAAAAAAAATTGTACTTGAACTGAGTGCGCGCGTGCGCGTGTGTGTGTGAGGTCAAGAGCCATTGGTATCACGTAACCCCGTACTACCTATCACAAGATCAGGGTTATCATTCACTAAACCGTTTCTCCTCACCAAAACCTATTCTTGTGAGGAAGAGCAATTTCATATCAAAATGAAAAGTTTTTTTATTCAGTCAATATTTTGAACTTGATTTTTTTTCTAACGGACATTTTTTTAATCATTTCACCCCAAGCAAGGCATTTCACTGCCATTGTTGCACAGAGGGTTACATCGGGGAAAGTGATGAGAAAGAATGGTTAGGGGTTACACAGGGGGAAGTGACGAGAAAGAGTGGTTAGGGTTACACAGGGGGAAAGTACTGAGAAAGAATGGTTAGATATAGGAAATGTCAGAGGGAGGGTGATAGACGGGTAAGGATACCGAGGATGAGGATTGGGTAGATGGGAAGAGTGTTTGAGAGAATGGTTAGTGTGTTAGGAAGCGTCTATTGACCTTACATTTAAACTCCTGGAGATTGTAGCTGTCGGGGAAGCAAGCATGGGGAAGGGAATTCCACAGGCGGGAAGTGAGAAAAAGAAGCTGTTGGAGCAGAAATTGCGGTTACATCTTATCTGTTTTTACTCGTAAAAGGGTGGGACCTAATTGTTAATCTAGTATCTCGTGTCAATTCATACATAGGGGGCAACAGTGATCTAAGTTCATCGGAGTAGAAGCCGTGAAAGTATTTATAGTAGAGGCACAGGGAAGCTACGTCACGCCGGTGAGCGAGTGACTGCAGCCGGTCTGCCAAGTTGGTATCGATCACATTACAGATTCTTCTGTTGTATTTTGTCAAGAACCCCGAGGAGAGTAGCAGGAGCACCTGACCAGATGTGGCAGCAGTATTCAATACACGGGCGGATGGTAGATTTATAAATGTGCAGGATAGATTCAGACGGGAAAACTTCCGGGCCCTTTCGCAGAGAGCCGACTTTCATAGCAGCGGATTTAGCAATAGATTCGATATAGTCATTCCACTTGAGGTCCGATGGGAGTGTGAGACCAAGGATGCGTAGCTCTCTGGGAGGCAAGCCTGTTCCATGCCAACGGGGAGGAGAAAGGATTGTCTATGATGGTTGATTGAAATTTACGAGCCATTTCCCTACCCCAGTCCACTGTAGATTAGAGGTCCTTCTCAAGCTCAGCGAGGTTCGCTTTGTCGCCCACACCAGAATTTTGATCGAGGCGAGAGTAAACTGTGTTGTCATCGGCGTACATGTCTACTTGGGATCTTATGGCATCGGGGAGATCATTAATGTAGATCAGAAGGAGCGTAGGACCTAAGATAGGGCCTTGAGGGACACCCGCGTTCGTAAGATAGTTTTGGGAGGCATGTCCGTTTAATACCACCTTCAATGTGCGGTTAGAGAGGAATGACTGGATTAGGCCAAACAAATGCCCACTAATACCTTAGCTTTATAGTTTGCGTAGGAGGCCAGCATGCCAGACTCTGTCGAATGCTTTGGAGATATCCAAGGCAACGGTTCGAGCTTCGCCATTCTTGTCGAGAGCTTGGTATATATACTCGGTGATGGTCGTTAGCATATCAGCAGTAGACATGGTGAAGCGGAAACCATACTGTTTGTTCGAGAAGAGCCTGTGGGCTGTGAGATGCTGAACCACCTCGGCGTTAATAATGGCTTCGAACACTTTGCCAAAGATTTAATTTAATTTTCTGTCATAAAAATGCGACATTCATTTTGTTTCACAATTAAAAAAAATATAGTAAAGATTTCTTTTCGACTGAACAGAAATTTTCCAGGAAAATGGCAATTTTTAAGAAAAATTATTATTTCAAACTTATTAAAACTTTGTAGAAAAAAATGGTTGTTTTAAACTAATTCGTCAATTTTATTTCGACCAAACATGTATAAAAGTGGATAGATCAGATTTAAAGGGACGTAACTCTTTCACAGGTACCTCCATTAAATCACGAAAAAAAACAGCATAGTATGAATGAAAAAGGCCCCGAACTTAATAAAAACAAACTTTTTCCATCAAAATGTTTATATTATTATTAAGAGGAAAGATCAAAGTAATTTTTAATTATTTTGTTAAAATTTTTATTCCCCTTCTAACATGTTCAAAATTTTGGCAGAAAATCTTGTTTTGATTTAAGTTAGCATCAAAACGTTACGATTGTTTACAATGGAAAATGTAATGATTACTTAATGCGGATATGTGTTGTGGTGCATTGGATATCAATCCGGAACGAGAAATCGGGGAGCCGAGTTCGAATTCCGGCCGATTTCATTATATTCACTTAAGTAATTTGATTTTAAAAGATATTTTCTTGTTTGAATGATCAAGATGTAACTTAATTGAATAGTTGAGTGAATGTTCTGAATGATGAACAATTCGTGGAAGGATATTCTGTGTGAGGGAAAGTTTGTTGAAGAATATTCTGTATGATCGAGAAGTTGTTGATTTCAGCTTGGCAGTTTGAGTGGGTGTGTGAGTGAATTCTTGTTTTCTTATTGCCGTGGTTATTAAACATAAAGTTCAACGGTCAATAAATGATAAGAAGACGAGAGTAGAAATTGGATTCACGAGTGATTTCCTGCGTTTTGCTGGGCAAAGCTCGTAAGTGACGTCGATTCTGTTAGCAGTTGGATACTCACGATACTTATTGTACGAGAAGTACAAATATGGCACAAGGTAAAATGGTATGAGGAAGCTGGTCATTATCCGTGTTAAACTTTGACTTAGCTATTCACAACCGTTGACCCTAGCAAACTACAATAATCCTTACACCAAAAATACCACATTCTTACTTACCATTCTTACCACATTTTCCATAATACCTCAGATACACTATGAAGTCCTAAATATAATTCATATGTAAAATTTTGTGTGCAGGGTAAGGGCAAAAATAACAACTTGAAAATTTTCCCATTGAATATATAAAATGTCAAGTAACAATATCTACAAGAAACTAAATATAATTATGTTAGTAATAAAGCCCTCCCCCCAACACTTAAATGTAACAGAAATATCAGTTAACTGGACAAAATTAATGCGTGATTTTAAAGGAATAAATACACTCATTCGATCTAAAACACTCACACATCTAAACTCAACAACAAAAACGAAAAAGCACACTCGAAACTGAAATATTTCAACCCGGGTGCCCAAGGCCAAATAGAGCGAGCCTCCTACTGTCAACCCGAGCTCGCCTATCAGCTCATCCTGTACACCTCCCCTAATACTTCATATAGCGCCTTACGAGACAACGCTTGGACGTCGGAGAGGTTCTCTCCCGTCGCCCGCAAGAGGAACTTACGAGCCAACCGACATTTGTGATAGGAGCATTCGCCCCGAGTAGTGCAGCAAGCCTCTTTCTCGGACGAGTGCACATTTCCCATGGATGAAAGACGATGGACTTTTCTTGAAGATGGCCGTTCTCACCTCTGCTTGCGTACACACATCCGATCCAGGGAATCTAATGGCAGGCAGTTATTGACGAAGCTCAACGCTTGCGGCCCAGACCGCCGCCAAAGGGGTTGAGGTCGTCCTCCTGACGCACCTTGGGATATTTGCCTTCCACAAGAAGGAGGACAGCGTTTAGAATCGGCCCTTCTTGGCAGCAAGGAGCCAAGTCATCTATAAATAATAGCTGCTACATGTCCCACACAATTATAGATTTGATTGCCTGATCGACTTCTTTTTCCACTGCCGTTTGTGCCGCTAATTACTATTAAGTCAGGACGACCAGTAGTCAGCAGTCAAACGACCAGTTTTATTTCAAAGAGCCACCACTTGTTCTCAAACACAGAAGCCTCGTCAGAATCCGCTTAATATTAAAACAGCTGTCCTCGAAACTTACCGTCAAATAATGACGCGTTCAATTTCCAGTAGCCAGCCAACTTAACCTTAGACTTATCTAAGTTTACACGAATCAGGACGAGCCTATGAGCCGTGCAAACTATCGAATGGAATCTGGACAACTTAAGAGCCCCTACGTCGACTCTCCTACCTAGGACTCGGTCGATGTAGCTAGCATCGGGAAACGCGCTAATCGTCATCCCTGAAGTTGTGAATGTGATTACAACAAGAACGATCTCCTCTGTTAACCTCAGACTCAAAAACCTGAAAGTTTATTGGGGTCAACAGGGAAAGTATGGAGGAAGCGCTCAAAAGCCTTAAAATCACCCCAAAGATGTTAGCACGTCGGTCCAGGGCTATGTGGGGCATTCTTCTGAGTACTGAGGAAGAAGCCAAGAAATTGGCAGGAACAACTTTGATGGAGAAGGGAATCAGGCTCCAGACAGAGTATACGGGAATCCGAAGGACCCGTACTAATTATCCGGGGTTCCGCTGGAGATCTCGACGACCATATAAGTGCTTTCTTTGCCCGGTTTCGAACAGTTGACGATGTGGCTCGAATCAGCAGCAAGGCGGGTGTATTCACGGAGGATGCCGCGGTGTACATAGTCGTGGACAGGCCTTCCTACGTGTACCGGACATCCTAATATGGAGGGGCCGAAAAGTTTTGTGGTGGTGGAGGGTGCAAGCCGCATTGTTGGCAATGCGGTGCGGCGGGCCATTTGGCCAAGATGTGCCCCTCAAGAAAAATCTGACGTAGAGCAACAGAAATCAGCATCACCAGTGACACCAGCAACACCGCCGGTGCCAAAAACACCAGTGGCAGTTGAAAACCTCCGACCAAAAACATGAATCCGAAGAGTGGAAGGAAGTGGTTAGGATAGGGAAGAAAGTGGCATCCCCGCCTCTTCAACATGAGAAACCACCATCCACAGAAAAAAGAAGCCTCGTAAAGAGGCTAAACAACAACAACAACAACAACAACAACAACAACAACAAAATCAACCGCAGCAACAACAACAGCAACCAGAACTGTTGTCATTGAGGAGAGGAGTCAGTCTGCCTCCCCAGTGAGACATATACCTTCTCCTTCACCCACAACTCCCACACCCTCCTCCCAATCAGAAACTTCCTCTCCTAAAGCTGATCATCCCTCCCCGAATTCAGATAAATCCTCCACGAAACGGGAAAAACACAGAAAAAACATGATGTCTGCAAAATAGACAGACAGGCCTAAGAGAGTGACCCTCTTTCTCCGAAGAAGGCTCCTCCTGAAGCCATTATTTAAATTCACCCCGTCGACGGAAAGTCAGTCGAGGACCCTGCAAATTCTTGCAGGAGCCCTCGGGTACTTACATTAATTAGGAATACCGGGGGTGCAACAAAGGCCTGGGAATTTGTGCAGGGGGCCGTTGAGGTCTTTCCCACTATTAAAATGGCCCAGACAGGCACAAAATAGTTGCAAAGGCTTTCACATTTTTGCGCTGGGAGAGTCCCTGACATTCTCCATCCTTCTCTATATAGGGCAGTTAACTTCCCTACGGACGTCGGTGGGATTGTCCAGGACGGACGAATTACGTCCGATATCGGAACTGGAAACCTGGGACAGACCGTCGAGGTGCCTACTGCCATTGGTTTTGCTAGGTATGTGACCAGGAGTAATGTTTTTGCTTTCTATTTACAGGTTTAAAAGATGTCACTAAGTTAGCCAGCTTGAATGCGAAGGGCCTTAGGGATTGGAGCAAGGCTCCCCGCCTTGCTTCGGGACATCTTGTCTTTCGGGGTGGATGTCGCTGTGATCCAAGAGACTCACTTTGTTTACAAGACCGATGCTTGTGTGCTGTCTAACGACTTTGTCATCTATTCAGCATATGGGAACCGGTTGGCTAGAGGAGTTTCTTTGTTGGTTAAGCGTATTCTGACGCGAAGGTGGATCTTATCCATGTCGGTGCCGAGGGCCGGCTGATCGTGGCCGATATTGCAGTGAAAAGAAATGCGTTTCGACTGGTTGCGGTTTATGCGCCCAACGACCGGGAGGAGCGCGTCTCATTTTTTCGGCTGTTAAAGCACTTCCTGGTAGATTCAACGCGACTCTTCTTAGTCGGAGACTGGAATGCCATACTGGACCCTAAGTGGGATAGAGGACGGGAAGATAGGGAAGGCACGTGATCGTAGCTTGGTTGATCTCATCGAGAAGTTCGGGCTCGTCGATAGATACCGGCTCTATCACAAGGGTGAGAATGTCGGCGTGGGCTAATAGTTGGTTTTCTACCCGGGTAGCTAGCTACCTGGATAGAATATTAGTTCTCGTAGCTGACATATCCTTTAGATTGTCCCACGTTCCACTGGTTAGCTACTCTGACTGGACAGGCGGGACTTCCGGTACCAGCTAATTATTGCAGCGGGGCGTTAACTGTTGGAGTCATTGGGAATAAGTGGTGGTAGAATCTAAGAGTAGCGAAGTTAGTTCACCACCAAGTTCAGCAAACGGCTCAAACTAGATAAAGCTGACAATGTGAAAACACTTAGAGCTAATTATTCCCGGGCAGTGGCTGGTGGGGATCCCCTAGAGATAGCCGTAGCTAAGAAGGCCGTGTAGCGGCCGAATAGCGATCGTTACATGGACCAGGGGTAATTAGACATAAGTTAAGCAAGATGTCTTCCGAAGCTGTGAACATAGGCACAGAACTGCGCAAGGAAGAGATTCACCGAGGCGACGACCGGTACAATCGAGAGGTTCGCAACCCGGAGGGACATACTCGGCTGATTGACGATATGTGCGATGGGCGTTTCGGCGGCATTTCGAGATCCCGTTTACCAAAGAGCCTGGCCTCCGTGATGAGGAGTTTCCGCAGCTATTTGGCTGACTTTCCTCGGCATTTGCCGGTTGCTGCTGCTAGCTGCGAGGGATAGATTACGGTGGACGAAGTCTACGCGGTTTTGAAGAAGGTCGGCAGAGGCAAATTGCCGGGTCTCGATGGTTTGCACTCTGAATTGTACTTAATGCTGTTGCACATCTTTGTCCCGATTTTGACTGTCGTGTTCAGCAACTGGTTCCGGCAGGGGTCCATCCCCAATCGGTTCACCAGGGGTGTGATCACGCAAGGATGTGGGGGAAGGTGATAGAGGTTATCAAGGCATAACTCTGCTAAACACAGTTAAACATTTTGGCCAGCATCTTCCAAATCGTTTGCAATTAGTTGTCGAGTCTCTGTTGGGACTCTGGCAGACTTATGCTGTGAAGGACCGAACAATTCAGAGCAAACTGCATCTGATACGCACGATCATAGAGGGGATAAAAGACGACGAAGAAGCCGCGCCGATCAATTTAGATCAGTCCAAGTCATTTGATAGGGTTGACCATCGTTACCTGGCGGCTTTCCTGCAGGCCACCGGATTCGAAACCAACTTCCGCCGCTGGATTAACCTCCTGTTTCAATCCCCCGCGGCTGTGATACAGATGAACGTAAAGTTGTCGGGCGTGCTGGCGCTGTCTTGGTCGGACCACAGAGTTGCCCACTGTCGCTCCTACTTTATGTTTTCGGCGTTGAACCCCTGCCGGCTGAGGAACAGGGCGTGCAGTCCGGCCCTACGTGGAATCGCCGTCCCTGGTGGTGCTCGAGCCAGGGTTTTCATGTACGCCGATGCCGTTAATACTTTCGTGTCCTTCCGGAGTGACATCGAGGTGGTACAGAAGGCGCTTGAACGGTACGAACAGGTGACAGGGGCCAAGATTAACCGCAACAAGTCGTCCGGCTTGCAGTAGTTCCTGAAAGGTGTTACTCTCTCGGGGCCCTTCGACTGGACAGACGGCCATGTCCGCTTTCTTGGAGTGTGGTTTGGGCCCGACCTCCAGTTGGAGAAAAATTGGTCAGAAGTACTGGCAAAGGTCGGCACGTCGGTCGAGATTTGGCGTCGAAGGAATTTGTTCTTAAAGGTTTGACTGAGGCGTGTGCTACATAAGTTTTTTCCATTATCATTTACCGGTTGTCATACTTCCACTTTGTAGATGGCGTAAGGAGGCGATCGAGCGTTTGCCATTTTCCCTTCTGTGGAGAGGACGCAAACACTACGCCGACAAACGTGTTTGTTACCAACGTCCGTGCCATGGGGGTCTTGGAATGCCGTACCTGGTGGGCCAGAAGGTTGCGTCAATGTTGGTTTTTCTCAGGCGAGCGATTGTGGAAGACTCTTGCTGAGGGGGATAGTGAGGGACATGTTGCCTAGCCTTTCTATCACCCCCATCTCGGGAGGCGATGCCGTAAGCCTCGAGTGCGATCGAGTTTTCTCCTCGAATATCTGGCGGCCTTTCGGTCCATTCTACCGTCCAGTGATCTTTCACAGACTAGGAGAGTCTTCTATCGTGGGTTAGTGGAGGGCGTCGCGAAGGATTCATTACGTGATGTGCTCCGCTTTTCGGGGGATAAGTTTCGCTCGTTCTGGTCTTGGGCGCCAGATACCGATTATCTCAGCAGCTCTGAATATTCGTTCACCTGGCGATTGGCTCGGAATCGGTTGCCTCTCAATGACAAGGCCTTCATATGAGACCTGGCGGATTTGCCAGATTGTGAATGCTGTACCTTGTCTTGGAAGAAACGGCTTCGCACGCCTTCTACCATTGTTTGCGGGTTCGCTATCTAGGGGACCGTGTCGGCCAGTTGACTGCTCGTATCGTGCCGCGAGAGCTTGTACTCATTGATCGTGCATTTACCTGCACATTGTGTCGCCCCTGTTTTCTGTGATAAAGCGTATGGTATTTCTGTCGCTGCGAGCCACAGCTCGAATCGTGATTTGGACGACGCAAACGGAGGAAGTCTTGCGAGGTCAGCGTCTTTCACATCAAGATCTGATCTGATATTTTGAGCTGATGCTCAAAATAAGGATTAGAACTGATTGGAAACGTTTGACTTCGACAAACTTCAGCAAAAGGTGGGTAAATGTGGCGAGCCTGGTTCGCGTGAACGGGGCTAGTCTTGATTTTCTCTTTTAGATCTGCTGATTACATCGGGGCGGATTCCTTTGGAACCCTCTCCTGATTAAGGTAGCTTTCTTTTGTGTACCCAGTTAATGTGAATGAATGTGTTCCTAGCCTGTACCCGGCTTTCTCTTTGTTATGATCCAAGTCGAGAATCCCAACCACCCCAGTTTGTTTTGGCCTCCTTTTATCTTGGCGGGTTCAGCCTTTATTGTCCCATTCCATTAATTATTTTATTCCCCCAACTCCCTTACCGCGTGTGCTTCTTGATTTCACCGTTTGGCGGAATACAGCGACCACTCATTTTCTGGGATGGACGGGCCTTACTAACATTGTTTATTATTCTAGTAAAAAAAAATTGTTGTATTTTTAATTTTGTTTTTGGGTTCATCCCTTTTCCGTCATTTCATCTTTCATTAAATGTTTTAAATTATGTATTATATTGTATATAAATTCATTTTTATTGTCATGGGTTTTTCCTCCTTTTTTGGTGTCCCTTGTAAGTTTGTAGTATTGTGGTGTATGAAGGATTGGGAGGTGGTGGTTCTTGTGGTGAATGTGCAAATTGTAATGACTGAATGGGTCGTGATAGTGTTTAGCTAGGTATAGGATAGTTTTGGTGAGTATCAATCTCTATCTCTTCCCTTTTTGGCCTTGTACCACAATTTTTGTATTCTATACGAAAATAAATATTGGAAAGGTCTTAGGCGAAGGCATTCACTATTCGATAGTCGATTCCTCTCCAACCCGTTGCTTGCCTATATGTTTATTTTTGTTAATTGTACCTTTAGTACAATAAATCTGTATTTCTTATTCCTGGTGTGGAGTTCCATTCTTCAACTGATCATTTTATACTGTATTCTTTTCGACATCAGTCTGAAAGGTTCAATAAGATCAAATTGGCAACTGATATAAAAAAAGATAACTACAATCTGTAAAAAAAAATTTCTCGTACCTTTAAGGTAGGAGACAATTTTTTTCAAAAAGGTGCAAATCATGGACCGATGAAGAAAAAATTATGCTTTTATTACAAAAAATCGGTGCTCAGCAAAAGTACACGAACTTCATTTTGCCAAAGAAACCAGAAGAGATTTCGTTTGACGAAACGGTTGAAATATTATCGAAAATGTTTGGCGAACGGGACAGTTTGTTTCATACACGGTATAAATGCTTAAATATCGAAAGAAAAGGACGAAGATTTCGTTGCGTACGCTGGGAAAGTTAACTCAGGCAAACGTTTCAAAATTAAAGAACTTAAGGAAGATATGTTTAAATGTCTAATTTTTGTGCAAGGTTTAACGGCGTCTAAGGACAAGGAAGTTCGTCTAAAGGTAGAAAGGTTTGTCGATATGTTTAGAAGAGCTATGAGAAAAGCTTATGTGATCGACACCGAAGACAAGAATATTCAAACATTTCTGATGGTTTATAGAATTACACCGAATCAGAACATTTATGGAAATTTGTCGCCTGTTGAGGTCATGTACGCGAGAAACATTCGATCAATATCTGATAGGTTGTTAGTAAAGAAAAAGAAGAGTTTTATAAAACCAAACTCTGGATATTAAATCTTTCAAAGAAGGTGACAAGGTCTTCTTTAAAAAACTATCAAACTGAAAGTACTTTTGGGAAGACGGTTTAGTAAATAGAAAAATCGGGAGAGTCATCTCCATAATTAAAGGAGAGAAGTTTGTCTGTAAAAGACACATAAACCAGCTGAGACCCTGATACATCAAAACCGTTACAAATGACCAAGAGATACCAATGGACGTAATATATGACACATTCCAGATTAAACCACTCGCTAACAATGGAGTACCTATGGAAGTAAACCTACACAAAGAACTACTGATTCTCCTAAAAGTAAAGACACAGGGACGGACAGGAGAAGAAGTAACAGAAAAAGGAAAAGGACTAAACGGCTATGTCCAAATCCTAAGAGAAAAATATTAGAGCAAAATTCTAGGAAGAATTTAGCTCGGGAAAAAGTGTTATAGTGGAATATCCTGCCATCGCCGAGAATAAAATGCTCTACTTTATAAAAGACGATAACGAGCAGGCAGTACAAAAATGGAAAATCTCTTATGCATTCGCCTGACTGCTCTATGACACTGTCAGCACTCTGCTTCCGAGCAGAGAGCACCAACACAGTCGTGGTTCCGCCGAAGGGTAGAACCACGACTGGGGAGAAATAGACAGAGATATTTTGGCCCGGCTATATGGCCGGGAATACCCACTATAAAATGTCCATGTGTCACATCTGGCCTTGCATGGGAAGGCTAGTAAATACAAAAGCTCTTTAGGCATTCGCCTGACTGCTCTATGACACTGTCAACTCTCTGACTTCGAGTAGAGGGCGCTCTCTACTTCCGAGCAGAGAGCACAAACCCAGTCGTGGTTCCGCCGAAGGGTAGAACCACGACTGGGGAAAAAATAAACAGAATTTTTTTGGCCCGGCTATATGGCCGGAAATACCCACTAAAAAATGACCATGTGTCACATCTGGCCTTGCGTGGGAAGGCTAGCAAATACAGAAAAGTCTTAGGCGAAGGCATTCACTATTCGATAGTCGATTCCTCTCCAACCCGTGGCTTGCCTATATGTTGAGTTATTGTTAGGTTGTACCTTAGTACAATTAAATCTGTATTTATTATTCCTGGTGTGGTGTTCCATTCTTGAACTGATCATTTTATGCTGTATTCCTTTTCGGGATATATCAGTCTGAAAGGTTCAATAAGATCAAATTGGCAACTGATATAAAAAAGGAACTACAATCTGTAACTTTGGATATTTATAAAATAGTTGAAGTGATTTGAAATACTGGTCTTCACAAGTTGAAAGGTTATGGTATCTCTGAATGAATATTTGGACTTGAACTGACTCAATAGTCCTGATAAAATTTGGTATCTATTTACTCCAGTCATAATAGTAAATCTGATCGATTTGATAAAATCAAATTGGCAGCCGATTTCCAAAATGACTTTCCTGATATCATCAATTCTCAGCTCAATATCTATGTAATCAAGATCTGATCAACTTGATGAGATCAATTTTGCAGTTGATTTCAAAAATGACATTTTTGATATCATCAGTTCTCAACTTAGTATCTATTTACTCGTGACTTCATAGTAAATCTGATTGATTTGATATGATAAAATTGGCAGCTGATTTCAAAGATGACCTTTGTGACATCATCAATTTTCAATGCATTCTCTATTTTCTCCTGTCTTCAATGTAAATCTGATCGATGTGATAAGTTCAAAGTATCAGCTTAATTTTAAATGACTTTCTTGATATCATCAATTCTCAATTCACTACCTATTTACTCCCTGCCTTAATTGTAAACCTGACTGATTTGATGAAGTAAAATTGGGAGCTGATTACAAAAATAAACTTGATGTCATATGAATTCAACTCTCCGGTATCTATTGCTCCTATCTTATAAGTACATCTGAGTGATGTGATACGATCAAATTAGCAGCTGATTTTAAAAAAATGACCTTGATATCATCAGTTAACAACTTCGTATTTATCTACTTTTTCTTAATAGTAAATTTGATCGATTTGATCTTCAAATTGGCAGCTGGGATATCAAATATGTCCTTGATGTCATACTGAACTCAGTATCTATTTACTCCAGTCTTAATAGTAAATAGTAAATCTAATTGATTTGCTAAGTTCAAATTGTGATGAATAACCTTCTTGATATCATCAATTTTCAACTCATCATCTATTTACTCCTGCTTTATTTGTAAAACTGATCGATTTGATAAGTTCAATTTCTAAAATGACTATGTTGATGTTATCAATGCTCAACTCCCTATCAATTTACACCTGAATTTATAGTAAATCTGATCAATCTGATACATAATTGTCAGTTGATTCCAAAAATGACTTCCTTGATATCTCAGCTTGGTATCTATTTACACATGTCATAATTGTAAATCAGATCAACATCATAACTTCCAATTGGCAGTGGATTTTTAAAAAATGACCTTATTGGTATCATCAATTCTCAACTCAATATTTATTTATTCTCATCTTAATAGTAAATCTGATCAATTAAATAAGATCAAATTGACAGCTGAATTCAAATATGAACTTTTTGATAACATCAATTCTCAATACAATTCCTATTTACTCCTGTCTTAGTAAATCTGATCGATTTGATAAGGTCAAATTGGCAGCTGATTTAAAAAAACATAACCTCCCTGGATGTCATCCGTTCTGGAAAAAGGTATCTATTTACTCCTGTTTTAAGAGTAAATTTGATTGATTTGATAACATCAAAATGGAAGCTGTTTTCAAAATGACCTACACGATAACATCAATTCTTAACTCAGTGCAGATTTACTGCTATCTTAATAAATAATCGTAGATTTGATACAAGTCAAACTGACAGCGGATTTCAAAAACAACTTTCTTGATATCATCAATTCTTAGCTCCGTATCAATTTACTCCTTTGTTAAAGGTAAATCTGATTGACTTGATAAAGTCAAATTGGCCACGGATTTAAAAAATTTTTTCTTGATATCATCAATTCTCAAATCAGTATGTATTTACTCCTATTTATAATAAGTCTGAATGATTTGATAAAGTCGAATTGGAAGCTTAATTAAAAAATGACTCCCTTGATATAAAAAAATTCTAAACTTGGTATCAATTTATTCCTGTCTTAATTGGAAATCTGGTCAATTTCATGTGGTCATATTGGCAAGATTACATTCTTTCATATCATCAATTCACAACTGGCTATGTATTTACGCCTGTTTAAAGGTAAATCTGATTTCGTTGGTACGAGCATATTCGCATCTGATTTAAAAAAATGACCTTGAGAGCATCATTCCTCAAATATTTATTATCTACTTTTATTTCTTTATAGTAAATCTGATCAATTGATAGATCAAATTGGCAGCCGATTTTAAAAATGACCTTCTTGATAACATCAATTCTCAAATAAGTAACTATTTATTCCTGTCTTAATAGAAAAATCTAATCAATTTGATAGATCAAATTGACAACTGATTTCAAAAATGACCTTCTGAATGTAATAATTTTCAGCTCAGTATAAATTTACTCCTGTCTTATTAATAAATCTGATTGATTTGCTAAGCTCTAAAATTTAAAATCTAAGCTGATTTCTAAAATGACTATCCTCATTTAGGATTTTGTCATCAATGCTCAACTCCCTATGAATAAATTGTAAATCTGATTCATTTGGCGTGATCAAAGAGGCACCTGATTTCAAAATGACCTTCTTGATGTCATCAGTTCTCAACTTGATTTCTATTGATTCCCGTTTTAATAGTAAATCTGATCAATCTGATACATACTTGGCAGTTGATTTCAAAAATGACTTCTCAATTCTCAACTTGGTATCTATTTACTCCTGCTTTAATTGGAAAGTTCATATCGGTAACTGTAATAAAAAATGACCCTCTTGATATGAGCAATTTGCAACTCTGCTTTATTTGTAAAAACTGATCAATTTGATGAGTTAAATTTGGCAGCTGATTTCCAAAATGAACTTTTTTTGTAGGTATCTCCACCAAATCGCTAAAAAATAGCACAATATAAATAAAAATGCCCCACACTAATAAAAATGAACGTTTTCCATAGAAATGTTTCTGTTATTATCAAGAGGTAAGATCAAAGTATTTTTTTAATTATTGGAAAAAGAATTTTTAATCTCTTCTAACACGTTAGAAATTTTGTTAAAAATCTGGTTTTGATTTGAGTTAGTGGGTAATCAAATCGTTACGAGAGTTTTCAATGGAAAAGTTAACATTGCATAACTTACTGTTTTTTTTCAACTTGAACAGATCAGGTTTGTAGCTGATTTCAAAGATATCCTTCTTGATATCATCCGTTCTGCTCTAAGTATCTGTTTACTCATGACATCATAGTAAACCTGATTGATTTGATAAGATAAAAATTGGCGGCTGATTTCAAAGATGATCTTCTTGATATCAATTCTCAACACATCATCTATTTACTCCTGTAAATTCGATCGATTTGAAAATGTCAAGTTGGCAACTGGTTTTAAAAATGACATTCTTGATATCAGTAGTTCTCAACTCGGTGTCTATTTACTCCTGTGTTTATAGTCAATCTGATTTGATAAGGTGAGATTAGAAGCTGATTTGAAATAAACTTAATGTCATCAGAGAGAGAGAGAGACAGACAGAGACAGACAGAGAGACAGACAGACAGACAGGCAAACAAAAATATTAAAAAGCTAGTTAAGGCATTTTTATTCAAAGGAATGGAAGTAAAAGGGAAAATTTATTAATAAAAAATCCATGTATTTCTTTTTACTTTTTGAATCTGAAGCAAATTCGGCTTGCAGTTTGCGTCTCTTTCTCTTTTTTTTTAGGTACTTCTCGTTGTCTCATCCACTATTTTCTTTTGAGGGGCTTTTTGTCATCACTCACTGCAGGGACCAGTTTACGGAGAACGTGTTGCTGTTGGTCGTGTGTATATTCAAGCCAGAAGATCGAACACGCCTCAACATTGATGTCCTCTTCCCAATCATCAGAGGACTGGCCAGGACTTCCGACTGATATCAGGAGTTTATTCGAGTAGTCAAATCGCTTCATCAATTTTCTCATCTTGTATATTTTCTTGATATTGATCTCTGAAAACTTTGAAGGTCCTTGGCAGACATCCCACGCCTCTCTTTCCAAACAGACAGAACTCCTAAAATTAAGCATAAAATGTTTATTTGAACATCAAATTTCAAGAAATTTGAAAAAATAGCTTGAGACTTGTTAACAAAATTTGAACAGAAAGATATTTTTCTTTTTTTTCTCACCGACAGAAGGTTTCATGACAAAATGACAGACGATTGCAACTTTTCTGAACATGTCCTCAGCGTAGATGATATGATGTGTTATATTGTAATGATGCTTTGTGTCAAAATTGATGTTTTTTTCTGTACTTTTTTGGTAGAAAATCATTTCTGGATAGCATACTTTTTGTCATTATATATATATATATATATATATGTATGGAATAGAATGTGCTATATATAGTTATGAACTAGAATGTGATTATATATATATATATATATATATACATACGTGTTTCGAGCCTAAAATTGACTCTTTTGGCGAACAAATTCGTGGTTTTCTTCGAATATCTGATCATTCTGTTTAAAGTTAAAAGGAAGTATGTGAAAAATAAATAAATAAATAAGAACGGTAAAAAATTTTATAAAAAAATAACAAAAATAAATCAGAATATTGTAAGACGTGCCAGATCACATGGTAGCTTCCCCTATGGGATAGGGGTCGCAGGTTCGAATCCTGCCGAATGACATACATTTTCGTAAAAAAAGTTTATCGTAAATAATCAGGCCAGTAGATATCAATATATAATACTGTTTAATTAAAAACAGAATATCAACTTAAATACGAGTATCGATATAAAATAATGTTCAAACAAATCATTTCATATATATATATATAGAGAGAGAGAGAGAGATAGATATATAGATATTGGACAGGCATTTGTCAATGATTCAAGGCCAATAAGTGTTGTTTAACAATTTTTTTCCTGCATTTCTGCTTGAAAGATATATTGAAAAAAGAAGGTTAATGGTCCAAAATAATAGAATTCTTAGGAACCTTGTTGATTTTTATCAAAATTTGTGTGTGTATATATATATATATATATATATATATATATATATATATCTACTACAATATTTTAAGTTGGTAGACATATCTGAGTTGCTACGAATATCTTTGCTTTTTTTCTTTAACTGAAATTCATAACTGTTGCAGACTGAGAATTACTTAAAGCTTGTACTAGTCAGTAATCAAACCTGTATCATGTTTCTGTCTGTTCATTAGAAAATACAGAATTCGATTGATGACAAACAACTTTTCTTTAGTAAATTTTCTTCTATCTTGGTAGGTTGTTATTAATTTAAGGAAAATAAAAAGTAGCGTTAGCAATTCAAATATGTGCACCAAGTAAAAAATTATGTTTAGAGTACTAAAAAAAAAAATTATATGCATGTGTATGAAATACAAAAATTACAGGTATCCTATAAATTCCTTTAAATAGGATTCTGTCATTTAAGAAAAATAATATTGATTTATTCTTATCGTAGTTTTAAAGTTTAAATAGGGTCAAAAAAATTTTCACGTGGAAGTCGGATAAGCAATTATTCAATGTTTCTGAAAACAAGGGGGGCAGATGATTAGAGTTGCAGTGATACACATCCAGGTTTTCTTTTAAATTTAAGGATTTAGGAATAAAACACTGAATATAGTAGTTAAAAACAAAAATCTGTGGAATATTTTCTAATTGTTGTAAGACGAGCAGAATATCAGTTTTTTTTTAATTCATTGTAATAAATTATTTTTTAATAAAATTAGGAATATTTAATGTCTTTAATAAAAAATTTTCGATGACCGTTATTATAAATTAATGAGAAATTACGAATTAAGACATTTTTCATTGTGATTTGTTAATTTTTCTCTTCGATTTTCGGAAAATGTGCTAAGTAGTGAACGTTCCGTTGCACGTCATTGTTTCGAGCTGGTCTCGAACGCATTCAAACCAAATTATTTCCAACCAACTTCGAAAGGAGTAAATAAAAACGTTTTTACTTCATTAATTGGAAAATGTAACCTTTTTTCATTTATTCAAACTATTTTTCAGTAGATACCCTGTTTTTAAACTATTAAAAAGATTTTTTGAAAGGTTGGTTACATAATTGTCAAGGGTTTTGTTTACATTTCGAGGGAGCGCTAAAACTTTCACTTTTTTTCTTTGGTCGTGTTTAATATCCAGAATAAAAATCCCGTTTTTCAAATATGAAGAAAAACAACCTTTAAATTAAAATGATGAAAGCGTGTCTTATGTCTTAAGAAATGCAATGTTAAAAAAATAAATAAATAAAATTTTACTATTTAACCTTAGGTGCATAGTACATGGAAGGTTCTCAGTATACGTGGAGGGGTCGAAAACCCACCCCAATATACAATAAATGTGGTCGAGGTTAGAAATTTTCCTCACAATTTCAACTTCTCTTTCGGCAATGAAGAAGAGTCAATGAAATTGAAATAAAAAGTTAGATTTATTTTGCATTCACCTGTGAAAATCTATTAAATTTGACACAAATAACAGAAGATAAATTCAAATACAACAAAACGAGATTTATATTTAAAATAATTTTTTTATTAAGACCTGCTTCTAAGGTAAGAGAAAGTTTGTTCAGACAAATAGAAAAATAGAATTTAAAAAATGTCATGTAATTCCGAGTGAAAGACAATATTTCACGGTCTCCGTAACTGTCCCCGTATTCACGATAGGGAACTTTCCAATTTCCAAACGAATAGTTGGAAAAAAATCGATCTCCTTGGTTCAATAGGAGATTTCCTGATACTCGCGGCTTTTCCATAGGGTTCCAGAAGGGATATTCTTTCAGACATTTCTGAAGAAAAAACACCGGAAAAGCAACAGAATTGCTACTGAGACGATCTTAGCAAAAAAAAAATCCTGTTGGTCGTGTGTTTTTAGTTAGGCCAGAAGATAAATGGACTTCTTCTACACTTCGACATTGATTTGTTCTTCATCAGAAGACTGGCCAGGACTTCTGGGTGATCCGGGGCGAAACGATTCTAGCTGTTCAATAGCTTAATCAACATTCTCATCACGGAGGTGTACTCGAGATGGCCTTTTCACTCATTTGGGAAGGTCCTTAGCCGACATCGCACGCTTTCTTCCCATATAACAAGGACACCTAAAAATAAGAAATAAAAATTAGGTACCTACAAAAAAAAAAAAAAAAAAAAAAAAAAAAAAAAAAAAAAACACTGCTCATTTTCGATACCTCACTCTAAATTTAATTTTTAAAAATAAAAAAATGTTTTCTTGAAGCTTTAATTGAAAGCCAAGAGATTAAGCAAAATACCCTGGTTTAGTTCAAAACCGAAATTATATTGCTCGGAATCACAAATTTAACTGCTGAAAATTTTTTAAAAAATTTACCATTATTGAGTAATCAACACATCATATAAACAGTAGCTAAATTTCTGTTTTAAAAATCTTGCACAAAATAAATATACCTCTTTGACACGTTATTTAAGTTGATTTTTATAATTAAAACTAGTTTTTTCTGATTTCAAACAAGAATTAAGTGCTTAATGTCGGGAAATTTACGAAATAAATCACTCTTTAATAAGCGCTTATCTAGGCGCTTATCTAGGCGATAAATTACGTGTTGACAAGTAGCAGGTGTGAATGACGTTTGGATGGCGACCGAAAGTGACAAAAAATTCGTGTCGCTTAAAACGTAATATTTGGAAATTTAAATTTTTTTGTTGTTTTTTAACTAAATAGTAAAATTAAAATTTAACATAATATTTTCAGCAAGTATAATATTTTATAGAATTTTAGTTTAGATTTATAGCCAGACTATGCTTTTCTGAATAAATAAAAATTAAATATCCTTTCTGAATAAATAAAAAATTAAATATCCTTTCTGAATAAATAAAAATTAAATATCCTTTCTGAATAAATAAGAATTAAATATCCTTTCTGAATAAATAAGAATTAAATATCCTTTCTGAATAAATAAGAATTAAATATCCTTTCTGAATAAATAAGAATTTAAATTTCTTTAAAAGAAAGAATTAAATTAAAATAACCGAACTATGTTATGTTACTTATTAATATATTTCTGAAATATTAAATATATTTATGTTTAGATATTACATATTTATCTTACATTATTAATATGCTTTCTGAAAAAATTAAATTTCTTTTAGAATAATTTAATTTAATAAAAAAGAATGAAATTAGAATCCAAGTTTGGTTTGTTTAGTTTTCGATGTAAGGGGAATTCATCCAAACACTTGTTAACTTCTAAAAACAATACGACCTCTACGGAAACTTATGACCCCTATGGAACACCGTACTTAATAAAAAATTTCCAAAATTTTTTTTTCATTATCTTAAAAGTGAAATGGGTGAATGATTTTTATTAAACTTTTCAATTTTCGATAGGCAATATAATAATCAATTCTTAAGTAAAAAAGAAATTCAACAACGTTTTTATAACAGGTTTTTAAAACATTTTAACACTTTTATGAATTATTATAATAAAAATATCAAAAAATAAAAACAATTATTTCAAAAAATTTATTAGTAAACAAATTTCTTTTTTTTTCTTCAGACTATAATGTCCTTAATAATTATTATTTATTCCAGCAATTAAAAGTTTATCAAATTAAATTATATCAGAGTTTTATTGCATTTTTATCTTAATCTTCGGAGCAGATTTTCGGCCAGGTTGTCCACTTTAGAATAAAAAACATAGATTTATATGCCCCAATGAGTCCTGCATTTAACTAATAAAAAAATTTATACAGCTAATTAAAATTTATTAAAATTTCATGGATTTACGTAGAGGGGGGTAACAGAATTAAAAAAATATTTTCACCAAGAAATTTTGAAAAATAATAATTTCAAAAATAATTTCATTCATTTGTGAATGAGTGCTGAAAGTTACATTCAAATCTGACTATTTGATTTTTGCGAGAATTTTCAAATTAATGTGTTTTTTACCGTGAAAAAGTGGGTTGTGTCATTATTACCACGTAACCTCTTGTAATAAAGGCGTAATATTTTTTTTAGTCGTTAACTCAAAATAAAACAACATTTTCTATCAAATTTCGAAAATGTTAGCAGGGATTCAAAAATTTTAAAAAATAATTAAAAAATTGCTTTGATCTTTCCTCTTAATAAAAATATAAATATGAAAAAGAAACCGTTGCAGTTTTCTGATTGGCAGAAGGTTTCGCGCCAAAATGACGTCATAACATCGCCATACATGACAGATACATTTGCTCCTACGCTAAAACATGTCTACGGCCCCAAGTGTGTGCGTGTGTAAGAAATATTTCAGGAACACCGGTCGAAAATTTAGTTGTAGTAAACGAATTACAATACCTCCATGTTAACGAATGAGATAAACGGCAAACCTTCAGAAACGAAATATAACAAAAAGCTAGCTAGACATTTTCATTTTAGATATCCAAAGGTGTGGACTGTGTAGCTAAATAAAAAAAAAATTGGAAAAGAAAAAATATGATAGAAATTTGAAAATATTTCTTACCATTTGGGCCTGAAGCTAGTTCGGCTTCTAATTTTCGCTTCTTTTCTTCTAAAGTTACATGCCTTTCTTTTTCTTTCAAATACGAAAGAAAAACAGACTTTTCCTCCTTTGAGGTATTTTGTTGCCTCGTCGATGATTTTCTTCTGGGAGGCCTTTTTATCGTCCCTTACAGCAGGGACCAATTCTCGAAGACCTTCCAAAAGCATTGTCATCCCTTTCCTTCGTTCTCTTTCTTGGTGGTTGTGTTGTGCTCTTTCGACCTGGCTCCTACGTTTTTTTTCTTTCGTTCGACTGTAAATGAATAAATAAAAAAAAAGTTATCGGACCGGTTATCATATCTATGATGATATAACCCCTGAAAAAAACGGAACCTTAATATCCCTATTTATTGTATTTAATTTTAACAGAGAGTGTAAAATAAATTAACTAATTTCCTTAGGACTAAAAATAAAATAAGTAAATAAAATAACTTGCCACATTTTCGACTGGGTTCAGTAGCCGGAATGAGTTCGTTCTTTCGTGGCCGACCTCTTTTCCTGGGTCCTTGTTGAGGGGTGGCCGGAACGGGCTGTTCGGTTTGGATTTCGGCATCGCCGAAACCAAATCAGATTCGATTACTAAGCCCCCGAACAGCTCCAGTTGGGGGTCAGAATAATGGTCAAGAGTGTTAAGGTCATGGCACGTGTTGTAGAAAATTTCCCTGAGAGGATTTCTTTCTTCCTCATTTTTATCTTCCACAAAAAATTGAGAACCATATGTTTGAAATAAGTCAGGAAGATATTCGTTATCCATGTTGCTTCTTTCAAGGAATATTCATGAATCGTCTCATCTCGCCCGCAAGCTTTATTTATATGAAGTGGGCGGAGCCGCAAGAAAATAGACCAACCAATCGAATTGAACCTAAATAACGGGAAATTTTTGTTTTGCCCTTTTTCCCCCCAAATCTTTTCAAACATCATTTCTGTGCAAATGTATCTGCTGAACTCAAATCATTTTACTTCCATTTTGCGATTAATGCGCGGAAAATGAGTTCCGAAACACAACAAATCGCGGAGTGATTAAGGGAAAGGGAAAGGGAAAGGGAAAGGGAAAGGGAAAGAGAGAGAGAGAGAGAGAGAGAGAGAGAGAGAGAGAGAGAGAGAGAGAGAGAGAATTTTTAAATATTCAAATGCATGAAAGTAAAAATAAAAAAAATACCTTAAACGTAATAAAAAACGAACTTTTCCCGTTAAAATATTTCTGTTATTATCAAGAGAAAAGATTAAAGTATTTTTTAATTAATTAAAAATATTTTTTAAATCTTTGTTAACACGTTAGAAATTTTGATTTTTTAGTTAATTGTTTTATTTATTTATTTATTTTAATTTTCTTACCAATTTGATATTAAATTTTTGCTTGGTAATCCCTTTTCAATATTTTG
>JBBBDQ010015978.1:0-11736 GCA_037127315.1 Ascarosepion bandense | reverse complement strand
AAATGCCTAAGATTGAACTGATCAATTTGTTTCAAGAAGAACAAAACACTTGACATACCCCAAAAATTTTATGTACACAAACTGGTGAGAAAACATATTAGAAATGCCTCAAGATTGAACTGATCAATTTGTTTCAAGAAGAACAAAACACTTGACATACCCCAAAAATTTTATGTACTGGAAAACTGTTGAGAATATATTAGAAGACCTTAAGATTGAACTGATCAATTTGTTTCAAGAGGAACAAAACACTTGACATACCCCAAAATTTTATGTACACAAACTGGTGAGAAAACATATTAGAAATGCCTCAAGATTGAACTGATGTGAATTTGTTTCAGAAAGAACAAATACTTGACATACCCAAAAAGTACATACTTTACAAACTGTGGTGAGAAAACATGTGAAATGCCTCAAGATTGAACTGATCAATTTGTTTCAAGAAAGACAAAACACTTGACATACCCCAAAAATTTTATGTACACAAACTGGTGAGGAAACATATTGAGAAATGCCTCAGGATTGAACTGAACAGTTTGTTCAAGAAGAACAAAACACTTGACATACCCCAAAAATTTTATGTACACAAACTGGTGAGGAAACATATTAGAAATGCCTCAAGATTGAACTGATCAATTTGTTTCAAGAGGAACCAAGCTTAGCAGCCTTTAAAAAATTTATGTACACAAACTGGTGAGGAAACATATTGAAATGCCTCAAGGATTGAACTGATCAATTTGTTTCAAGAGGAACAAAACACTTAATATACCTACAGAAATTTTATGTACACAAACTGGTGAGGAAACATATTAGATATGCCTCAAGATTGAACTGATCAATTTGTTTCAAGAAGAACAAGACACTTGACATACCCCAAAAATTTTATGTACACAAACTGGTGAGAAAACATGTTCAAAACCCTCAAGATTGAACTGATCAATTTGTTTCAGAGGAACAAAACATACAGACATACCCCAAAATTTTATGTACACAAACTGGTGAGGAAACATATTAAAAATGCCCTCAAAGATTGAACTGATCAATTTGTTTCAAAAAGAAGAACAGCTTGACATTTTAAAAATTTTAGCACAGCTGGTGAGGAAACATATTACATGCACTCAAGATTGAACTGATCAATTTGTTTCAGAGAAAGAACAAAACACTTGACATACCCCAAATTTTATGTACACAAACTGGTGAGAAGCATATTTAAAGAAATGCCCTCAAAATTAGACATGATCAATTTATTTCAAAAAGAACAAAAAAAACATGACATACCCCAATTTTATATACACAAGCTGGTGAGGAAACATATTAGAAATGCCTCAGATTGAACTGATCAATTTGTTTCAGAGGAACAAAACACTTGACATACCCCAAAAATTTTATGTACACAAACTGGTGAGGAAACATATTAGAAATGCCTCAAGATTGAACTGATCAATTTGTTTTTCCAAGAAGAACAAAACACTTGACATACCCCAAAAATTTTATGTACACAAGCTGGTGAGAGAGAACTATATTGAAAATGCCTCAAGATTAGACTGATCAGTTGTTTCAAGAAGAACAAAACACTTGACATACCCCAAAATTTTATGTACACAAACTGGTGAGAAAACATATTAGAAATGCCTCAAGATTGAACTGATCAATTTGTTTCAAGAAGAACAAAACCTTTGACATACCCCCAAAAATTTTATGTACACAAACTGGTGAAAACATATTAAATGCCTCCAAGATTGAACTGATCAATTTGTTTCAAGAGGAACAAAACACTTGACATGCCCCAAAAATTTTATGTACACAAACTGGTGAGGAAACATATTAAATGCCTCAGTTGAACTGATCAATTTGAACTGAAGAACAAAACACTTGACATACCCCAAAAATTTTATGTACACAAACTGGTGAGAAAACATATTAGAAATGCCTCAAAGATTGAACACAGATCAATTTGTTTCAAGAAGAACAAAACACTTGACATACCCCAAAAATTTGTACACAAACTGGTGAGAAACATAGCTAGAAATGCCTCAAGATTGAACTGATCAATTTGTTTCAAGAAGAACAAAACATGACATACCCCCAAAAATTTTATGTACACAAACTGGTGAGGAAACATATTAAAATGCCTCAAGATTGAACTGATCAATTTGTTTCAAGAGGAACAAAACACTTGACATACCCCAAAAATTTTATGTACACAAACTGGTGAGAAACATATTAGAAATACCTCAAGATTGAACTGATCAATTTGTTTCAAGAGGAACAAAAACACTTGACATACCCCAAGAATTTTATGTACACAAACTGGTGAGGAAACATATTAGAAATACCTCAAAGATTGAACTGATCAATTTAAACAAGAAAACAAGACACTTGACATACCCCAAAAATTTATGTACACAAACTGGTGAGAAAAACATATTAGAAATGCCTCAAGATTGAACTGATCAATTTGTTTTCAAGAGGAACAAAACACTTGACATACCCCAAAGATTTTAACAATACTGAAACTGGTGAGGAAACATGTCAGAAATGCCTCAAGATTGAACTGATCAGTACATTTAAAGAAGAAGAACAAAACTTGCCAGGCATACCCCAAAAATTTATGTACATAGCTGGTGAGGAAACATATGGAAATGCCTCAAAGATTGAACTGATCAATTTGTTTCAAGAAGAACAAAACACTTGACATACCCCAAAAATTTTATGTACACACAAACGTGAAGGCTATGTTAGAAATGCCTCAAGATTGAACGATCAATTTGTCAGAAGAACAAACACTTGACATACCCAATTTTATGTACAGAAGCTGGTGAGAAACATATTAGAAATGCCTCAAGATTGAACTGATCAATTTGTTTCAAGAGGAACAAAACACTTGACATACCCCAAAAATTTTATGTACACAAACTGGTGAGGAAACATATTAAATGCCTCCAAGATTGAACTGATCAATTGTTCAAGGAAAATTAAAACACTTGACATCTTTAAAAATTTTATGTACACAAGCTGGTGAGGAAACATATTAGAAATGCCTCAAAGATTAGACGATCAATTTGTTGAAAGACAAACACTTGACATACCCCAAAATTTTATAACCTTTCAGCTGGTGAAGATACATATTGAAAATGCCTCAAGATTGAACTGATCAATTTGTTTCAAGAAGAACAAAACACTTGACATACAAAAATTTTATGTGCACAGCTGAGTGAGGAAACATATTAGAAATATCAGATTGAACTGATCAATTTTGTTTCCCAAGAGGAACAAAACGCATTGTCCCAAAATTTTATGTACACAAACTGGTGAGAGAGCATAATGGAAATGCCTCAAGATTGAACTGATCAATTTGTTTCAGAAGAACAAAACACTTGACATACCCAAAAATTTTATGTACACAAGCTGGTGAGGAAACATATTAGAAATGCCTCAAGATTGAACTGATCAATTTGTTTCAAGAAGAACAAGCAACAGCATGCCCCAAAATTTTATGCTTACTGGCTGGTGAGGAAACATATTAGAAATGCCTCAAGATTGAACTGATCAATTTGTTTCAAGAGAACAATATGACATACCCCAAAATTTTATGTACACAAACTGGTGAGGAAACATATTTAAAATCTTATAAAGGATTGAACTGATCATTTGTTTCAAGAAGAACAAAACACTTGACATGCAAAAATTTTATGTACACAAACTGGTGAGGAAACATATTAGAAATGCCTCAGATTAGAACTGATCAATTTGTTTCAAGAAGAACAAAACATGACATACCCCAAAAATTTTATATAGCACACAAGCTGGTGAAAGGAAAACATATTAGAAATGCCTCAGATTGAACTGATCAATTTGTTTCAAGAAGAACAAAACACTTGACATACTTGCAAAAATTTTATGTGCACAAACTGGTGAGGAAACATATTAGAAATGCCTCAAGATTGAACTGATCAATTTGTTTCAAAAGAAGAACAAAACACTTGACATACCCCAAAAATTTTATGTACACAAGCTGGTGAGGAAACATATTAGAAATGCCTCAAGATTGAACTGGTCAAATTTGTTTCAAGAGGAACAAAACACTTGACATTACCCCCAAAAGAGACACACATGTGCACAGCTGGTGAGGAAACATATTAGAAATGCCTCAAGATTGAACTGATCAATTTTATTTCAAGAAAAATTAAAAACACTTGACATACCCCCAAAAATTTTATGTACACAAACTGGTGAGGAAACATATTAGAAATGCCTCAAGATTGAACTGATCAATTTGTTTCAAGAGGAACAAAACACTTGACACTTTTAAAAAAATTTTATGTACACAAGCTGAGTGAGGAAACATATTAGAAATGCCTGTGATTGAACTGATCAATTTGTTTCAAGAAGAACAAAACACTTGACATACCCCAAAGAAATTTTATGTACACAAACTGGTGAGGAAACATATTAGAAATGCCTCAAGATTGAACTGATCAATTTGTTTCAAGAAGAACAAAACACTTGACACTTTAAAAATTTTATGTACACAAGCTGTTGAGGAAACATATATAGAAATGCCTCAAGATTGAACTGATCAATTTGTTCAGGAAAGAACAAAACCCTTGACATACCCCAAAATTTTATGTACACAAGCTGGTGAGGAAACATATTAGAAATGCCTCAGATTGAACTGATCAATTTGTTTTCAGAGAACCAAACACTTGACATACCCCAAAAATTTCTGTACACAAAACTGGTGAGGAAACATATTAGAAATGCCTCAAAAGATTGAACTGATCAATTTGTTTCAGAAAGAACAAAACACTTGACATACCCCAAAAATTTTATGTACACAGCTGGTGAAACATATTAGAAATGCCTCAAGATTGAACTGATCAATTTGTTTCAAGAAGAACAAAACACTTGACATACCCCAAAAATTTTATGTACACAAACTGGTGAGGAAACATATTAGAAATGCCTCCAAGATTGAACTGATCAATTTGTTTCAGAAGAACAAAACACTTGACATACCCCAAAAATTTTATGTACACAAACTGGTGAGGAAACATATTGGAAATGCCTCAAGATTAGACTGATCATTTGTTTCAGAAAGAACAAAACACTTGACATACCCCAAAAATTTTATGTACACAAACTGGTAGAAGGAAACATATTGAAGCTGACCTCAAGATTGAACTGATCAATTTTGTTTCCAAGAAGAACAAAACACTTGACATACCCCAAAAATTTTATGTACATACAAACTGGTGAAGCATATAGAAATGCCTCAAGATTGAACTGATCAAAAATTTGTTTCAAGAAGAACAAAACACTTGACATACCAATTTTACTATTTTTACAAACTGGTGAGGAAACATAATAAGAAATGCCTCAAGATTGAACTGATCAATTTGTTTTTAAAGAAGAACAACCTTATTTTTCTTCAAAAATTTTATGTACACAAACCTGGTGAGGAAACATATTAGAAATGCCTCGAAGATTGAACTGATCAATTTGTTTCAAGAAGAACAAAACACTTGACATACCCCAAAAATTTTATGGCTAAACTGGTGAGGAAACATATTAGAAATGCCTCAAGATTAGACAGTCAATTTGTTCAAAAAGAACAAAACACTTGACATACCCCCCAAGGCACATGTACACAAACTGGTGAGAGAGCATATTAGAAATACCTCCAAGATTGAACTGATCAATTTGTTTTCAAGAAGAACAAAACACTTGACATACCCCAAAATTTTATGTACACAAACTGGTGAGGAAACATATTAGAAATGCCTCAAGATTAGAACTGATCATTTGTTTTTAAAAGAACAAACACTTGACATACCCCAAAAATTTTATGTACCTGACTGGTGAGGAAACATATTAGAAATGCCTCTTGAATTGAACTGATCAATTTGTTTTAAAGAAGAACAAAACACTTAATGTACACACAAAAATTTATGTGCACAGCTGGTGAGGAAACATATTAGAAATGCCTCAAGATTGAACTGATCAATTTGTTCCAAGAGGAACAAAACACTTGACATACCCCAAAGAATTTTATGTACACAAACTGGTGAGGAAACATATTAGAAATGCCTCAAGATTAGACTGATCAATTTGTTTCAAGAGGAACAAAACACTTGACATACCCCAAATTTATGTACACAAACTGGTAGAAACATAATGAAAATGCCCTCAGATTGAACTGATGTTTATTCAAGAGAGGAACAAAACACTTGACATACCCCAAAAATTTTATGTACACAAACTGATGGAAACATATTAAAAATGCCTCGAGATTTGAACTGATCATTTTGTTTCAAGAGGAACAAAACAGCGACATACCCCAAAAATTTTATGTACACAAACTGGTGAGGAAACATATTAGAAATGCCTCCAAATTGAACTGATCAATTTGTTTCAAGGAAGACAAAACACTGACATACCCCCAAAAAAATTTTTATACTTTTTACAAACTGGTGAGGAAACATATTAGAAATGCCTCAAGATTGAACTGATCAATTTGTTTCAAGAGGAACAAAAACATACGACATTACCCCAAGAATTTTATGTACACAAACTGGTGAGGAAACATATTGAAATATAGATTGAACTGATCAATTTATTTCAGAAGACAAAACATGACATGCCAACGTTACATGTACACAAACTGGTGAGGAAACATATTAGAAATGCCTCAAGGATTAGACTGATCAATTTGTTTCAAGAGGAACAAAACACTTGACATACCCAAAATTTTATACTGACTGGTGAGGAAACATATTAAATGCCTCAAGATTGAACTGATCAATTTGTTTCAAGAGGAACAAAACACTTGACATACCCCAAAAATTTTATGTACACAAACTGGTGAGGAAACATATTAAAAATGCCTCAAGATCCAGAACTGATCAATTTGTTTCAAGAGGAACAAAACACTTGACATACCCCAAAAATTTTTATGTGCACACAAACTGGTGAGGAAACATATTTAAAATGCTATCAGATTGAACTGATCAATTTGTTTCAAGAGGAACAATACTTGATATACCCAAAAATTTTATGTACACAAACTGGTGAGGAAACATATTAGAAATGCCTCAAGATTGAACTGATCAATTTGTTTCCAGAAGGAACAAACACTTGACATACCCCAAAAATTTTATGCTTTATTTGGTGAGAAACATATTAAGAAATGCCTCTTGAGATTCAGGAACTGATCAATTTGTTTCAAGAAGAACAAAACACTTGTGACATACACAAAAATTTTATGTACACAAGCTGGTGAGGAAACATATTAGAAATGCCTCAAAAGATTAGACACAGTCAATTTGTTTCAAGGAAGACAAAACACTTGACATACCCCAAAAATTTTATGTACACAAACTGGTGAGGAAACATATTAGAAATGCCTCAGATTGAACTGATCAATTTGTTTCAAGAAGAACAAAACACTTGAGCCTTTTAAAAATTTTATAATACACAACTGGTGAAACATATTAGAAATGCCTCAAAGTTGAACTGATCAATTTGTTTCAAGAGGAACAAAACACTTGACATACCCCCAAAAATTTTATGTACACAAACTGGTGAGGAAACATATTAGAAATGCCTCAAGATTGAACTGATCAATTTTGTTTCAGAGGAACAAAATGTGACCATACCCCAAAAAATTTGTATTTTAAAAACTGGTGAGGAAACATATTTAAAATGCCTCAAGATTGAACTGATCAATTTGTTTCAAAGAGGGAAAAAAACACTTGACCTTTTGAGAATTTTATGTACACAAACTGGTGAGAAAACATATTAGAAATGCCTCAGATTGAACTGATCAATTTGTTTCAAGAAAGACAAACACTTGACATACCCCAAAAATTTTATGCTGAAACTGGTGAGGAAACATATTAGAAATGTACTCAAGATTGAACTGATCAATTTGTTTCAAGAGGAACAAAACACTTGACATACCCCAAAAATTTTATGTACACAAACTGGTGAGAAAACATATTAGAAATGCCTCAGATTGAACTGAATGTATTTGTTTCAAGAAGAACAAAACACTTGACATACCCCAACAATTTTATGTACACAAACTGGTGAGAAAACATATTAGAAATGCCTCAAGATTAGACTTCCATGATCAATTTTGTTTTAAGGAACAAAACACATTGACATACCCAAAAATTTTATGTACACAAACTGGTGAGGAAACATATTAGAAATGCCTCAAGATTGAACTGATCAATTTGTTTCAAAACAAACACTTGACATACACAAAAATTTGTGCACAAACTGAGTGAGAAACATATTAGAAATGCCTCAATTGAACTGATCAATTTTGTTTTCAAGAAGAACAAAACACTTGACATACCCCAAAAATTTTATGTACACAAACTGGTGAGAAAACATATTAGAAATGCCTCAAGATTGAACTGATCAATTTTATTTCAAGAAGAACAAAACTACTTGACATACCCCAAAAATTTTATGTACATGGTGAGGAAACATATTAAAAATGCCTCAAGATTGAACTGATCAATTTGTTTCAAGAGGAACAAAACACTTGACATACCCCAAAGTACATATTACAAACTGGTGAGGAAACATATTAGAAATGCCTCAAGATTGAATGATCAAATTTGTTTCCACAGAGAAGACAAAACAGCAGCATACACAAAATTTTATGTACACAAACTGGTGAGGAAACATATGTTAAGAAATGCCTCAAGATTGAACTGATCAATTTGTTTCTAAAGGAAAAAAACAACAGCACACCCCAAAAATTTTATGTACACAAACTGGTGAGAAAACATATTAAAAATGCCTCAGATTGAACTGATCAATTTGTTTCAAGAAGAACAAAACACTTGACATACCCCAAAGTACATGTACACAAACTGGTGAGGAAACATATTAGAAATGCCTCAAAGATTGAACTGATCAATTTGTTTCAGAAGAGGAACAAAACACTTGACATACCCCAAAAATTTTATGTACACAAACTGGTGAGAAAACATATTAGAAATGCCTCAAGATTGAACTGATCAATTTGTTTCAAGAAGAACAAAACACTTGACATACCCCAACAATTTTATGTACACAAACTGGTGAGAAAACATAATAGAAATGCCTCAAGATTGAACTGATCAATTTGTTTCAAGAGGAACAAAACACTTGACATACCCCAAAAATTTTATGTACACAAACTGGTGAGGAAACATATTAGAAATGCCTCAAGATTGAACTATCAATTTTGTTTCAAGAAGAACAAAACACTTGACATACCCCAAAATTTTATGTACACAAACTGGTGAGAACATATTAGAAATGCTCATAAGATTGAACTGATCAATTTGTTCAAGAAGAACAAAACACTTGACATACCCCAAAAATTTTATGTACACAAACTGGTGAGAAAACATATTAGAAATGCCTCAAAAGATTGAACTGATCAATTTGTTTCAAGAAGAACAAAACACTTGACATACCCCAAAAATTTTATGTACACAAACTGGTGAGAAACATATTAGAAATGCCTCAGATTGAACTGATCAGACTTGTTTCAAGAGGAACAAAACACTTGACATACCCCAAAAATTTTATGTACACAAACTGGTGAGAAAACATATTAGAAATGCCTCAAGATTGAACTGATCAACATTTGTTTCAAGAAGAACAAAACACTTGACATACCCCAAAAAATTTTATGTACACAAACTGGTAGGAAACATATTAGAAATGCCTCAAGATTGAACTGATCAATTTGTTTCAAGGAACAAACATGACCCTTTTAAAATTTTATGCAAACTGGTGAGAAAACATATTAGAAATGCCTCAAGATTGAACAGTCAATTTGTTTCAAGAAGAACAAAACACTTGACATACCCCAAAAATTTTATGTACACAAACTGGACGGAAACATATTAGAAATGCCTCAAGATTGAACTGATCAATTTGTTTCAAGAAGAACAAAACACTTGACATACCCCAAAATTTTATGTACACAAACTGGTGAGAAACATAATGCCAAAAATGCCTCAAGATTGAACTGATCAATTTGTTTCAAGAAGAACAAAACACTTGACATACCCCAAAAATTTTATGTACACAAACTGGTGAGGAAACATATTAGAAATGCCTCAAGATTGAACTGATCAATTTGTTTCAAGAGGAACAAAACACTTGACATACCCCAAAAATTTTATGTACACAAACTGGTGAGGAAACATATTAGAAATGCCTCAAGATTGAACTGATCAATTTGTTTCAAGAAGAACAAAACACTTGACACCCAAAAAATTTTATGTACACAAACTGGTGAAACATATTAGAAATATCAAGATTAAGACTGATCAATTTGTTTCAAGAAGAACAAAACACTTGACATCTGCCCCAAAAATTTTATGTACACAAACTGGTGAGGAAACATATTAGAAATGCCTCAAGATTGAACTGATCAATTTGTTTCAAGAAGAACAAAACACTTGACATACCCCAAAAATTTTATGTACACAAACTGGTGAGGAAACATATTAGAAATGCCTCAAAGGATTGAACTGATCATTGTTTCAAGAGGAACAAAACATGACATACCCCAAAATTTCCATATACACAAACTGGTGAGGAAACATATTAGAAATGCCTCAAGATTGAACTGATCAATTTGTTTCAAGAAGAACAAAACACTTGACATACCCCAAAAATTTTATGTACACAAACTGGTGAGGAAACATATTAGAAATGCCTCAAGATTGAACTGATCAATTTGTTTCAAGAAAAGAGCAAACACTTGACATGCTAAAAATTTTATGTACACAAACTGGTGAGGAAGCATATTAGAAATGCCTCAAGATTGAACTGATCAATTTGTTTCAAGAAGAACAAAACACTTGACATACCCCAAAAATTTTATGTACACAAACTGGTGGAAACATATTAGAAATGCCTCAAGATTGAACTGATCAATTTGTTTCAAGAAGAACAAAACACTTGACATACACAAAATTTTGTGTACCTGGTAAACTGGTGAGGAAACATATTAGAAATGCCTCAAGAGATTGAACTGATCAATTTGTTTCAAGAAGAACAAAACACTTGACATGCCCCAAAAATTTTATGTGCACTAAACTGGTGAGGAAACATATTAGAAATGCCTCAAGATTGAACTGATCAATTTGTTTCAAGAAGAACAAACATGACATACCCCAAAAATTTTATGTACACAAACTGGTGAGGAAACATATTAGAAATGCCTCAAGATTGAACTGATCAATTTCATTTCCAAGAGGAACAAAACACTTGACATACCCCAAAAATTTTATGTACACAAACTGGTGAGAAAACATATTAGAAATGCCTCAAGATTGAACTGATCAATTTGTTTCAAGAAGAACAAAACACTTGACATACCCCAAAAATTTTATGCTTTGACAGTGAGGAAACATATTAGAAATGCCTCAGATTGAACTGATCCATTTGTTTCAAGAGGAACAAAACACTTGACATACCCCAAAAATTTTATGTACACAAACTGGTGAAAAACATATTAAAATGCCTCAAGATTGAACTGATCAATTTGTTTCAAGAGGAACAAAACATGACATACCCCAAAAAATTTTTATGTACACAAGCTGGTGAGGAAACATATTAGAAATGCCTCAAAGATTGAACTGATCAATTTGTTTCAAGAAGAACAAAACACTTGACATACCCCAAAATTTATGTACACAAACTGGTGGAAAC
>JBBBDQ010015973.1:0-10261 GCA_037127315.1 Ascarosepion bandense | reverse complement strand
ATTACACCTACCATTTACTACAAATTTATTTGGGAACCAGAATTTATTTACCACTGGCAGTCAAAGATTGAAAACTAGTTTTGTTATGAGGAAATTGCTAATATTACTCCTACCATTTACTACAAATTTATTTTAACAGAATTTATTTACCACTGGCAGTCAAAGATTGAAAACTAGTTTCGTTATAAGGAAA
Organism: Ascarosepion bandense; assembly: GCA_037127315.1. NCBI lineage: Eukaryota > Metazoa > Mollusca > Cephalopoda > Sepiida > Sepiidae > Ascarosepion > Ascarosepion bandense. Next base: position 10,068 of record JBBBDQ010015973.1, on the reverse strand, counting down.
TTGCTAATATTACTCCTACCATTTACCACAAATTTATTTGGAACAGAATTTATTTACCACTGGCAGTCAAAGATTGAAAACTAGTTTCGTTATAAGGAAATTGCTAATATTACTCCTACCATTTACTACAAATTTATTTGAACAGAATTTAATTACCACTGGCAGTCAAAAGTTGAAAACTAGTTTCGTTATAAGGAAATTGCTAATATTACTCCTACCATTTACTACAAATTTATTTGAACATAATATATTTACCACTGGCAGTCAAAGATTGAAAACTAGTTTCGTTATAAAGGGAGAATTGCTAATATTACTCCTACCATTTACTACAAATTTATTTGAACAAAATTTATTTACCACTGGCAGTCAAAGATTGAAAACTAGTTTCGTTATAAGGAAATTGCTAATATTACTCCTACCATTTACTACAAATTTATTTTAACAGAATTTATTTACCACTGGCAGTCAAAAGATTGAAAACTAGTTTCGTTATAAGGAAATTGCTAATATTACTCCTACCATTTACTACAAATTTATTTTAACAGAATTTATTTACCACTGGCAGTCAAAGATTGAAAACTAGTTTCGTTATAAGGAAATTGCTAATATTACTCCTACCATTTACTACAAATTTATTTTAACAGAATTTATTTACCACTGGCAGTCAAAGATTGAAAACTAGTTTCGTTATAAGAGAATTGCTAATATTACTCCTACCATTTACTACAAATTTATTTGAACAGAATATATTTACCACTGGCAGTCAAAGATTGAAAACTAGTTTCGTTATAAGGAAATTGCTAATATTACTCCTACCATTTACTACAAATTTATTTGAACAGAATTTATTTACCACTGGCAGTCAAAGATTGAAAACTAGTTTCGTTATAAGGAAATTGCTAATATTACTCCTACCATTTACTACAAATTTATTTTAACAGAATTTATTTACCACTGGCAGTCAAAGATTGAAAACTAGTTTCGTTATGAAATTGCTAATATTACTCCTACCATTTACTACAAATTTATTTTAACAGAATTTATTTACCACTGGCAGTCAAAGATTGAAAACTAGTTTCGTTATAAGGAAATTGCTAATATTACTCCTACCATTGCATACAAATTTATTTGAACAGAATTTATTTACCACTGGCAGTCAAAGATTGAAAACTAGTTTCGTTATAAGGAAATTGCTAATATTACTCCTACCATTTACTACAAATTTATTTGAACAGAATTTATTTACCACTGGCAGTCAAAGATTGAAAACTAGTTTCGTTATAAGGAAATTGCTAATATTACTCCTACCATTTACTACAAATTTATTTGAACAGAATATATTTACCACTGGCAGTCAAAGATTGAAAACTAGTTTCGTTATAAGGAAATTGCTAATATTACTCCTACCATTTACTACAAATTTATTTGAACAGAATTTATTTACCACTGGCAGTCAAAGATTGAAAACTAGTTTCGTTATAAGGGAAATTGCTAATATTACTCCTACCATTTACTACAAATTTATTTCAACAGAATTTATTTACCACTGGCAGTCAAAGATTGAAAACTAGTTTCGTTATAAGGAAATTGCTAATATTACTCCTACCATTTACTACAAATTTATTTGAACAGAATTTATTTACCACTGGCAGTCAAAGATTGAAAACTAGTTTCGTTATAAGGAAATTGCTAATATTACTCCTACCATTTACTACAAATTTATTTTAACAGAATTTATTTACCACTGGCAGTCAAAGATTGAAAACTAGTTTCGTTATAAGGAAGGTGCTAATATTACTCCTACCATTTACTACAAATTTATTTGAACAGAATTTATTTACCACTGGCAGTCAAAGATTGAGAAAACTAGTTTCGTTATAAGGAAATTGCTAATATTACTCCTACCATTTACTACAAATTTATTTGAACAGAATTTATTTACCACTGGCAGTCAAAGATTGAAAACTAGTTTCGTTATAAGGAAATTGCTAATATTACTCCTACCATTTACTACAAATTTATTTGAACAGAATTTATTTACCACTGGCAGTCAAAGATTTAGTTTCGTTATAAGGAAATTGCTAATATTACTCCTACCATTTACTACAAATTTATTTTAACAGAATTTATTTACCACTGGCAGTCAAAGATTGAAAACTAGTTTTCGTTATAAGGAAATTGCTAATATTACTCCTACCATTTACTACAAATTTATTTTAACAGAATTTATTTACCACTGGCAGTCAAAGATTGAAAACTAGTTTCGTTATAAGGAAATTGCTAATATTACTCCTACCATTTACTACAAATTTATTTTAACAGAATTTATTTACCACTGGCAGTCAAAGATTGAAAACTAGTTTCGTTATAAGGAAATTGCTAATATTACTCCTACCATTTACTACAAATTTTATTTGAACAGAATTTATTTACCACTGGCAGTCAAAGATTGAAAACTAGTTTCGTTATAAGGAAATTGCTAATATTACTCCTACCATTTACTACAAATTTATTTGAACAGAATTTATTTACCACTGGCAGTCAAAGATTGAAAGCTAGTTTTGTTAAAAGGAAATTGCTAATATTACTCCTACCATTTACTACAAAAATTTATTTGAACAGAATTTATTTACCACTGGCAGTCAAAGATTGAAAACTAGTTTCGTTATAAGGAAATTGCTAATATTACTCCTACCATTTACTACAAATTTATTTGAACAGAATTTATTTACCACTGGCAGTCAAAGATTGAAAACTAGTTTCGTTATAAGGAAATTGCTAATATTACTCCTACCATTTACTACAAATTTATTTTAACAGAATTTATTTACCACTGGCAGTCAAAGATTGAAAACTAGTTTCGTTATAAGGAAATTGCTAATATTACTCCTACCATTTACTACAAATTTATTTTAACAGAATTTATTTACCACTGGCAGTCAAAGATTGAAAACTAGTTTCGTTATAAGGAAATTGCCCCAATATTACTCCTACCATTTACTACAAATTTATTTTAACAGAATTTATTTACCACTGGCAGTCAAAGATTGAAAACTAGTTTCGTTATGAAATTGCTAATATTACTCCTACCATTTACTACAAATTTATTTTAACAGAATTTATTTACCACTGGCAGTCAAAGATTGAAAACTAGTTTCGTTATAAGGAAATTGCTAATATTACTCCTACCATTTACTACAAATTTATTTTAACAGAATTTATTTACCACTGGCAGTCAAGATTGAAAACTAGTTTCGTTATAAGGAAATTGCTAATATTACTCCTACCATTTACTACAAATTTATTTGGACAGAATTTATTTACCACTGGCAGTCAAAGATTGAAAACTAGTTTCGTTATAAGGGAAATTGCTAATATTACTCCTACCATTTACTACAAATTTATTTGAACAGGAATTTATTTACCACTGGCAGTCAAAGATTGAAAACTAGTTTTGTTAAAGGAAATTGCTAATATTACTCCTACCATTTACTACAAATTTATTTGAACAGAATTTATTTACCACTGGCAGTCAAAGATTGAAAACTAGTTTCGTTATAAGGAAATTGCTAATATTACTCCTACCATTTACTACAAATTTATTTGAACAGAATTTATTTACCACTGGCAGTCAAAGATTGAAAACTAGTTTCGTTATAAGGAAATTGCTAATATTATACCTACCATTTACTACAAATTTATTTTAACAGAATTTATTTACCACTGGCAGTCAAAGATTGAAAACTAGTTTCGTTATAAGAGAGTATGCTAATATTACTCCTACCATTTACTACAAATTTATTTTAACAGAATTTATTTACCACTGGCAGTCAAAGATTGAAAACTAGTTTCGTTATAAGGAAATTGCTAATATTACTCCTACCATTTACTACAAATTTATTTTAACAGAATTTATTTACCACTGGCAGTCAAGATTGAAAACTAGTTTCGTTATAAGGAAATTGCTAATATTACTCCTACCATTTACTACAAATTTATTTGAACAGAATTTATTTACCACTGGCAGTCAAAGATTGAAAACTAGTTTCGTTATAAGGAAATTGCTAATATTACTCCTACCATTTACTACAAATTTATTTGAACAGAATTTATTTACCACTTGGCAGTCAAAGATTGAAAACTAGTTTCGTTATAAGGAAATTGCTAATATTACTCCTACCATTTGCTACAAATTTATTTGAACAGAATTTATTTACCACTGGCAGTCAAAGATTGAAAACTAGTTTTCGTTATAAGGAAATTGCTAATATTACTCCTACCATTTACTACAAATTTATTTGAACAGAATTTATTTACCACTGGCAGTCAAAGATTGAAAACTAGTTTTATAAGGAAATTGCTAATATTACTCCTACCATTTACTACAAATTTATTTTAACAGAATTTATTTACCACTGGCAGTCAAAGATTGAAAAACTAGTTTCGTTATAAGGAAATTGCTAATATTACTCCTACCATTTACTACAAATTTATTTGAACAGAATTTAATTACCACTGGCAGTCAAAGATTGAAAACTAGTTTCGTTATAAGGAAATTGCTAATATTACTCCTACCATTGCACACAAATTTATTTTAACAGAATTTATTTACCACTGGCAGTCAAAGATTGAAAACTAGTTTCGTTATAAGGAAATTGCTAATATTACTCCTACCATTTACTACAAATTTATTTTAACAGAATTTATTTACCACTGGCAGTCAAAGATTGAAAACTAGTTTTGTTAAAAGGAAATTGCTAATATTACTCCTACCATTTACTACAAATTTATTTTAACAGAATTTATTTACCACTGGCAGTCAAGATTGAAAACTAGTTTCGTTATAAGGAAATTGCTAATATTACTCCTACCATTTACTACAAATTTATTTGAACAGAATTTATTTACCACTGGCAGTCAAAGATTGAAAACTAGTTTTGTTATAAGGAAATTGCTAATATTACTCCTACCATTTACTACAAATTTATTTGAACAGAATTTATTTACCACTGGCAGTCAAAGTTTGAAAACTAGTTTTGTTATAAGGAAATTGCTAATATTACTCCTACCATTTACTACAAATTTATTTTAACAGAATTTATTTACCACTGGCAGTCAAAGATTGAAAACTAGTTTCGTTATAAGGAAATTGCTAATATTACTCCTACCATTTACTACAAATTTATTTTAACAGAATTTATTTACCACTGGCAGTCAAAGATTGAAAACTAGTTTCGTTATAAGGAAATTGCTAATATTACTCCTACCATTTACTACAAATTTATTTTAACAGAATTTATTTACCACTGGCAGTCAAAGATTGAAAACTAGTTTTGTTATAAGGAAATTGCTAATATTACTCCTACCATTTACTACAAATTTATTTGAACAGAATTTATTTACCACTGGCAGTCAAAGATTGAAAACTAGTTTTGTTATAAGGAAATTGCTAATATTACTCCTACCATTTACTACAAATTTATTTGAACAGAATTTATTTACCACTGGCAGTCAAAGATTGAAAACTAGTTTCGTTATAAGGAAATTGCTAATATTACTCCTACCATTTACTACAAATTTATTTTAACAGAATTTATTTACCACTGGCAGTCAAAGATTGAAAACTAGTTTCGTTATAAGGAAATTGCTAATATTACTCCTACCATTTACTACAAATTTTATTTTAACAGAATTTATTTACCACTGGCAGTCAAAGATTGAAAACTAGTTTTGTTATAAGGAAATTGCTAATATTACTCCTACCATTTACTACAAATTTATTTTAACAGAATTTATTTACCACTGGCAGTCAAAGATTGAAAACTAGTTTCGTTATAAGGAAATTGCTAATATTACTCCTACCATTTACTACAAATTTATTTTAACAGAATTTATTTACCACTGGCAGTCAAAGATTGAAAACTAGTTTCGTTATAAGGAAATTGCTAATATTACTCCTACCATTTACTACAAATTTATTTGAACAGAATTTATTTACCACTGGCAGTCAAAGATTGAAAACTAGTTTCGTTATAAAAGGAGAATTGCTAATAATACTCTATACCATTTACTACAAATTTATTTTAACAGAATTTATTTACCACTGGCAGTCAAAGATTGAAAACTAGTTTCGTTATAAGGAAATTGCTAATATTACTCCTACCATTTACTACAAATTTATTTTAACAGAAATTTATTTACCACTGGCAGTCAAAGATTGAAAACTAGTTTCGTTATAAGGAAATTGCTAATATTACTCCTACCATTTACTACAAATTTATTTTAACAGAATTTATTTACCACTGGCAGTCAAAGATTGAAAACTAGTTTCGTTATAAGGAAATTACTATTACTCCTACCATTTACTACAAATTTATTTGAACAGAATTTATTTACCACTGGCAGTCAAAGATTGAAAACTAGTTTCGTTATAAGGAAATTGCTAATATTACTCCTACCATTTACTACAAATTTATTTGAACAGAATTTATTTACCACTGGCAGTCAAAGATTGAAAACTAGTTTTGTTTATGAAATTGCTAATATTACTCCTACCATTTACTACAAATTTATTTGAACAGAATTTATTTACCACTGGCAGTCAAAGATTGAAAACTAGTTTTGTTATAAGGAAATTACTGTCATTACTCCTACCATTTACTACAAATTTATTTGAACAGAATTTATTTACCACTGGCAGTCAAAGATTGAAAACTAGTTTTGTTATAAGGAAATTGCTAATATTACTCCTACCATTTACTACAAATTTATTTTAACAGAATTTATTTACCACTGTAGTCAAGAGATTGAAAACTAGTTTCGTTATAAGGAAATTGCTAATATTACTCCTACCATTTACTACAAATTTATTTTAACAGAATTTATTTACCACTGGCAGTCAAAGATTGAAAACTAGTTTCGTTATAAGGAAATTGCTAATATTACTCCTACCATTTACTACAAATTTATTTTAACAGAATTTATTTACCACTGGCAGTCAAAGATTGAAAACTAGTTTTGTTATAAGGAAATTGCTAATATTACTCCTACCATTTACTACAAATTTAAAGACAGGAATTTATTTACCACTGGCAGTCAAAGATTGAAAACTAGTTTTGTTATAAGGAAATTGCTAATATTACTCCTACCATTTACTACAAATTTATTTTAACAGAATTTATTTACCACTGGCAGTCAAAGATTGAAAACTAGTTTCGTTATAAGGAAATTGCTAATATTACTCCTACCATTTACTACAAATTTATTTTAACAGAATTTATTTACCACTGGCAGTCAAAGATTGAAAACTAGTTTTGTTATAAGGAAATTGCTAATATTACTCCTACCATTTACTACAAATTTATTTTAACAGAATTTATTTACCACTGGCAGTCAAAGATTGAAAACTAGTTTCGTTATAAGGAAATTGCTAATATTACTCCTACCATTTACTACAAATTTATTTTAACAGAATTTATTTACCACTGGCAGTCAAAGATTGAAAACTAGTTTCGTTATAAGGAAATTGCTAATATTACTCCTATAAATTTATTTTAACAGAATTTATTTACCACTGGCAGTCAAAGATTGAAAACTAGTTTCGTTATAAGGAAATTGCTAATATTACTCCTACCATTTACTACAAATTTATTTTAACAGAATTTATTTACCACTGGCAGTCAAAGATTGAAAACTAGTTTCGTTATAAAAGGAAATTGCTAATATTACTCCTACCATTTACTACAAATTTATTTTAACAAATTTATTTACCACTGGCAGTCAAAGATTGAAAACTAGTTTCGTTATAAGGAAATTGCTAATATTACTCCTACCATTTACTACAAATTTATTTTAACAGAATTTATTTACCACTGGCAGTCAAAGATTGAAAACTAGTTTCGTTATAAGGAAATTGCTAATATTATCACAATCACTACAAATTTATTTTAACAGAATTTATTTACCACTGGCAGTCAAAGATTGAAAACTAGTTTCGTTATAAGGAAATTGCTAATATTACTCCTACCATTTTACTACAAATTTATTTTAACAGAATTTATTTACCACTGGCAGTCAAAGATTGAAAACTAGTTTCGTTATAAGGAAATTGCTAATATTACCCCTACCATTTACTACAAATTTATTTGAACAGAATTTATTTACCACTGGCAGTCAAAGATTGAGAAAACTAGTTTCGTTATAAGGAAATTGCTAATATTACTCCTACCATTTACTACAAATTTATTTGAACAGAATTTATTCTACCACTGGCAGTCAAAGATTGAAAACTAGTTTCGTTATAAGGAAATTGCTAATATTACTCCTACCATTTACTACAAATTTATTTTAACAGAATTTATTTACCACTGGCAGTCAAAGATTGAAAACTAGTTTCGTTATAAGGAAATTGTAATATTACTCCTACCATTTACTACAAATTTATTTTAACAGAATTTATTTACCACTGGCAGTCAAAGATTGAAAACTAGTTTACGTTATAAGGAAATTGCTAATATTACCCCTACCATTTACTACAAATTTATTTTAACAGAATTTATTTACCACTGGCAGTCAAAGATTGAAAACTAGTTTCGTTATAAGGAAATTGCTAATATTACCCCTACCATTTACTACAAATTTATTTTAACAGAATTTATTTACCACTGGCAGTCAAAGATTGAAAACTAGTTTAGTTATAAGGAAATTGCTAATATTACTCCTACCATTTACTACAAATTTATTTTAACAGAATTTATTTACCACTGGCAGTCAAAGATTGAAAACTAGTTTCGTTATAAGGAAATTGCTAATATTACTCCTACCATTTACTACAAATTTATTTTAACAGAATTTATTTACCACTGGCAGTCAAAGATTGAAAACTAGTTTCGTTATAAGGAAATTGCTAATATTACCCCTACCATTTACTACAAATTTATTTGAACAGAATTTATTTACCACTGGCAGTCAAAGATTGAAAACTAGTTTCGTTATAAGGAAATTGCTAATATTACTCCTACCATTTACTACAAATTTATTTTAACAGAATTTATTTACCACTGGCAGTCAAAGATTGAAAACTAGTTTCGTTATAAGGAAATTGCTAATATTACTCCTACCATTTACTACAAATTTATTTTAACAGAATTTATTTACCACTGGCAGTCAAAGATTGAAAACTAGTTTCGTTATAAGGAAATTACTAATATTACCCCTACCATTTACTACAAATTTATTTGAACAGAATTTATTTACCACTGGCAGTCAAAGATTGAAAACTAGTTTCGTTATAAGGAAATTGCTAATATTACTCTACCATTTTACTACAAATTTATTTTAACAGAATTTATTTACCACTGGCAGTCAAAGATTGAAAACTAGTTTCGTTATAAGGAAATTGCTAATATTACTCCTACCATTTACTACAAATTTATTTTAACAGAATTTATTTACCACTGGCAGTCAAAGATTGAAAACTAGTTTCGTTATAAGGAAATTGCTAATATTACCCCCCTACCATTTACTACAAATTTATTTGAACAGAGATTTATTTACCACTGGCAGTCAAAGATTGAAAACTAGTTTCGTTATAAGGAAATTGCTAATATTACTCCTACCATTTACTACAAATTTATTTTAACAGAATTTATTTACCACTGGCAGTCAAAGATTGAAAACTAGTTTCGTTATAAGGAAATTGCTAATATTACTCCTACCATTTACTACAAATTTATTTTAACAGAATTTATTTACCACTGGCAGTCAAAGATTGAAAACTAGTTTCGTTATAAGGAAATTGCTAATATTACTCCTACCATTTACTACAAATTTATTTGAACAGAATTTATTTACCACTGGCAGTCAAAGATTGAAAACTAGTTTAGTTATAAGGAAATTGCTAATATTACTCCTACCATTTACTACAAATTTATTTTAACAGAATTTATTTACCACTGGCAGTCAAAGATTGAAAACTAGTTTCGTTATAAGGAAATTGTAATATTACTCCTACCATTTACTACAAATTTATTTTTAACTTAAATTTATTACCACTGGCAGTCAAAGATT
>JBBBDQ010015963.1:0-40520 GCA_037127315.1 Ascarosepion bandense | reverse complement strand
AACTTATTTCTCTTGCCTTTTATTCCACTAGTAGTATTAGATGTAATAAGATTTGAATTTCTTACATGAAGTCTTGTCAATTATTATTCATTTTTCAATAGGATTTCTTCATCTTATTTCTCTTGCCTTTTATTCCACTAGTAGTATTAGATGTAATAAATTTGAATTTCTTCATGAAGCCTTGTCATTTATTATTATTCATTTTTCAATAGGATTTCTTCATCTTATTTCTCTTGCCTTTTATTCCACTAGTAGTATTAGATGTAATAAGATTTGAATTTCTTACATGAAGCCTTGTCATTTTATTATTCATTTTTCAATAGGATTTCTTCATCTTATTTCTCTTGCCTTTTATTCCACTAGTAGTATTAGATGTAATAAGATTTGAATTTCTTACATGAAGTCTTGTTAATTATTATTCATTTTTCAATAGGATTTCTTTATCTTATTTCTCTTGCCACCTATTTTCCACTAGTAGTATTAGATGTAATAAGATTTGAATTTCTTACATGAAGCCTTGTCATTTATTATTCATTTTTCAATAGGATTTCTTCATCTTATTTCTCTTGCCTTTTATTCCACTAGTAGTATTAGATGTAATAAGATTTGAATTTCTTACATGAAGTCTTGTCAATTATTATTCATTTTTCAATAGGATTTCTTCATCTTATTTCTCTTGCCTTTTATTCCTAGTAGTAGATGTAATAAGATTTGAATTTCTTACATGAAGTCTTGTCAATTTCATTATTCATTTTCAATAGGATTTCATCTTATTTCTCTTGCCTTTTTATTCCACTGTTAGTATTAGATGTAATGATTTGAATTTCTTACATGAAGCCTTGTCATTTATTATTCATTTTTTCAATAGGATTTCTTCACATCTTATTTCTTGCCTTTTATTCCACTGGTAGTATTAGATGTAATAAGATTTGAATTTCTTACATGAAGTCTTGTCAATTATTATTCATTTTTCAATAGGATTTCTTCATCTTATTTCTCTTGCCTTTTATTCCACTAGTAGTATTAGATGTAATAAGATTTGAATTTCTTACATGAAAAGTCTTGTCAATTATTATTCATTTTCAATGGGATTTCTTGTCTTATTTCTCTTGCCTTTTATTCCACTAGTAGTATTAGATGTAATAAGATTTGAACTTCTTACATGAAAGCCTTGTCAATTATTATTCATTTTTTCAATAGGATTTCTTCATCTTTATTTCTCTTGCCTTTTATTCCACTATTAGTAGTAGATGTAATAAGATTTGAATTTCTTGTAGAAGCCTTGTCATTTATTACTCATTTTTCAATAGGATTTCTTCATCTTATTTCTCTTGCCTTTTATTCCACTGGTAGTATTAGATGTAATAAGATTTGAATTTCTTACATGAAGTCTTGTCAATTATTTTCATTTTCATGGATTTCTTCATCTTATTTCTCTTGCCTTTTATTCCACTAGTAGTATTAGATGTAATAAGATTTGAATTTCTTACATAAGTCTTGTCAATTATTCATTTTTTCAATAGGATTTCTTCAACATATTTCTCTTGCCTTTTATTCCACTGATAGTATTAGATATAATAGATTTGAATTTCTTCGCAAAGTCTTGTCAATTATTATTCATTTTTCAATAGGATTTCTTCATCTTATTTCTCTTGCCTTTTATTCCACTAGTAGTATTATATGTAATAAGATTTGAATTTCTTACATGAAAGCCTTGTCAATTATTATTCATTTTTCAATAGGACTTCTTCATCTTATTTCTCTTGCCTTTTATTCCACTAGTAGTATTAGATGTAATGGTGGAACTGTACATGAAGTCTTGTCAATTATTATTCATTTTTCAATAGGATTTCTTCATCTTATTTCTCTTGCATTTATTCCACTAGTAGTATTAGATGTAATAAGATTTGAATTTCTTACATGAAGTCTTGTCAATTATTATTCATTTTTCAATAGGATTTCTTCATCTTATTTCTCTTGCCTTTTATTCCACTAGTAGTATTAGGTCATAATAAGATTTGAATTTCTTACATGAAGTCTTGTCAATTATTATTCATTTTTCAATAGGATTTCTTCATGCTTATTTCTCTTGCCTTTTATTCCACTATTAGTGTTAGATAATAAGATTTGAATTTCTTACAAGAAGCCTTGTCATTTATTATTCATTTTTCAATAGGATTTCTTCATCTTATTTCTCTTGCTTTTATTCCACTGGTAGTATTAGATGTAATAAGATTTGAATTTCTTACATAAGTCTTGTCCAATTATTATTCATTTTCAATAGGATTTCATCTTGTTCTCTTTTATTCCACTAGTAGTATTAGATGTAATAAGATTTGAATTTCTTACATGAAGTCTTGTCAATTATTATTCATTTTCAATAGGATTATTTATCTTATTTCTCTTGCCTTTTATTCCACTAGTAGTATTAGATGTAATAAGGTTTGAATTTCTTACATGAAGTCTTGTCAGTATTATTCATTTTTCAATGGGATTTCTTCATCTTATTTCTCTTGCCTTTTATTCCACTAGTAGTATTAGATGTAATAAGATTTGAATTTCTTACATGAAGCCTTGTCAATTATTATTCATTTTTCAATGGGATTTCTTCATCTTATTTCTCTTGCCTTTTATTCCACTAGTAGTATTAGATGTAATAGATTTGAATTTCTTACATAGAAGCCTTGTCATTTATTATTCATTTTTCAATGGGATTTCTTCATCTTATTTCTCTTGCCTTTTATTCTGGTAGTATTAGATGTAATAAGATTTGAATTTCTTACATGAAGTCTTGTCAATTATTTTTCATTTTCAATAGGATTTCTTCATCTTATTTCTCTTGCCTTTTTATTCCACTAGTAGTATTAGATGTAATAAGATTTGAATTCTTACATGAAGTCTTGTCAATTATTATTCATTTTCCAATAGGATTTCTTCATCTTATTTCTCTTGCCTTTTATTCCACTAGTAGTATTAGATGTTCAATAAGATTTGAATTTCTTACATGAAGTCTTGTCAATTATTATTCATTTTTCAATGATTTCTTCATCTTATTTCTCTTGCCTTTTATTCCACTAGTAGTATTAGATGTAATAAGATTTGAATTTCTTACATAGACCTTGTCAATTATTTTCATTTTTAATAGGACTTCTTCATCTTATTTCTCTTGCCTTTTATTCCACTAGTAGTATTAGATGTAATAAGATTTGAATTTCTTACATGAAGTCTTGTCAATTATTATTCATTTTTCAATAGGATTTCTTCATCTTATTTCTCTTGCATTTTATTCCACTAGTATTAGATGTAATAAGATTTGAATTTCTTACATGAAGTCTTGTCAATTATTCATTTTTCCAATAGGATTTCTTCATCTTATTTCTCTTGCCTTTTATTCCACTAGTAGTATTAGATGTAATGAATTTGAATTTCTTACATGAAGTCTTGTCCAATTATTATTCACATTTTTCAATAGGATTTCTTCATCTTTATTTCTCTTGCCATTTATTCCACTAGTAGTATTAGATGTCAATAAGATTTGAATTTCTTACATGAAGTCTTGTCAATTATTCATTTCAATAGGATTTCTTCATCTTATTTCTCTTGCCTTTTATTCCACTAGTAGTATTAGATGTAATAAGATTTGAATTTTATTCTTATGAAGTCTTGTGTCAATTATTATTCATTTTTCAATGGGATTTCTTCATCTTATTTCTCTTGCCTTTTATTCCACTAGTAGTATTAGATGTAATAAAGTTTGAATTTTATGAAGCCTTGTCAATTATTATTCATTTTCAATAGGATTTCTTAATCTTATTTCTCTTGCCTTTATTCCTAGTAGTATTAGATGTAATAAGATTTGAATTTCTTACATGAAGCCTTCTCATTTATTATTCCATTTTTCAATAGGATTTCTTCATCTTCTTCTCTTTATTCCACTGGTAGTAGTATTAGATGTAATAAGATTTGAATTTCTTACATGAAGTCTTGTCAATTATTTTTCATTTTTCAATAGGATTTCTTCATCTTATTTCTCTTGCCTTTTATTCCACTAGTATTATTAGATGTAATAGTTTGAATTTCTTACATGAAGTCTTGTCAATTATTATTCATTTTCAGCTAGGATTTCTTCATCTTATTTCTCTTGCCTTTTATTCCACTAGTAGTATTAGATGTAATAAGATTTGAAAGTTGCTTACATGAAGTCTTGTCAATTATTATTCATTTTTTCAATAGGATTTCTTCATCTTATTTCTCTTGCCTTTTATTCCACTAGTAGTATTAGATGTAATAAGATTTGAATTTCTTACATGACCTTGTCAATTATTATTCATTTTCCAATAGGACTTCTTCATCTTATTTCTCTTGCCTTTTATTCCACTAGTAGTATTAGATGTAATAAGATTTGAATTTCTTACATGAAGTCTTGTCAATTATTCATTTTTCAATAGGATTTCTTCATCTTATTTCTCTTGCATTTTATTCCACTAGTAGTATTAGATGTAATAAGATTTATGAATTCTTACATGAAGTGTCAATTATTATTCCATTTTTCAATAGGATTTCTTCATCTTATTTCTCTTGCCTTTTTATTCCACTAGTAGTATTAGATGTAATAAGATTTGAATTTCTTACATAGAAGTCTTGTCAATTATTATTCATTTTTCAATAGAAAGTTTCTTCATCTTATTTCTCTTGCCTTTTATTCACTAGTAGTATTAGATGTAATAAGATTTGAATTTCTTACATGAAGTCTTGTCAATTATTATTCTGTTTTCAATAGGATTTCTTCATCTTATTTCTCTTGCCTTTTATTCCACTAGTAGTATTAGATGTAATAAAGATTTGAATTTCTTCATGAAGCCTTGTCATTTTGTATTCATTTTTCAATAGGATTTCTTCATCTTATTTCTCTTGCTTTTATTCCACTAGTAGTATTAGATGTAATAGATTTGAATTTCTTTGTAAGTCTTATCAGTCTATTTATTCATTTTTCAATGATTTTCTTCATCTTATTTCTCTTGCCTTTTATTCCACTGTGTATTAGACGTAATAAGATTTGAATTTCTTACATGAAGTCTTGTCAATTATTATTCATTTTCAATAGGATTTCTTCATCTTATTTCTCTTGCCTTTTATTCCACTAGTAGTATTAGATGTAATAAGATTTGAATTTCTTACATGAAGCCTTGTCATTTTTATTATTCATTTTTCAATAGGATTTCTTCATCTTATTTCTCTTGCCTTTTATTCCACTGGTAGTATTAGATGTAATAAGATTTGAATTTCTTACATGATCTTGGCCAATTATTATTCATTTTCAATAGGATTTCTTCTTATTTCTCTTGCCTTTTATTCCACTAGTAGTATTAGATGTAATAAGATTTGAATTTCTTACATGTAGCCTTGTCATTTATTATTCATTTTTCAATGATTTCTTCATCTTATTTCTCTTGCCTTTTATTCCACTAGTAGTATTAGATGTAATAAGATTTGAATTTCTTACATGAAGTCTTGTCAATTGGCCATTCATTTTTCAATAGGATTTCTTCATCTTATTTCTCTTGCCTTTTATTCCACTAGTAGTATTAGATGTAATAAGATTTGAATTTCTTACATGAAGTCTTGTCTAAATTATTATTCATTTTTCAATAGGATTTCTTCATCTTATTTCTCTTGCCTTTTATTCCACTAGTAGTATTAGATATAATAGATTTGAATTTCTTACATGAAGTCTTGTCAATTATTATTCATTTTTTCAATAGGATTTCTTCTTCTTATTTCTCTTGCCTTTTATTCCACTGGTAGTATTAGATGTAATAAGATTTGAATTTCTTACATGAAGTCTTGTCAATTATTTTCATTTTTTCAATGGTTTCTTCATCTTATTTCTCTTGCCTTTTATTCCACTAGTAGTATTAGATGTAATGAATTTGAATTTCTTACCTGAAGTCTTGTCAATTATTATTCATTTTTCAATAGGATTTCTTCATCTTATTTCTCTTGCCTTTTATTCCACTAGTAGTATTAGATGTAATTCAGATTTGAATTTCTTACATGAAGTCTTGTCAATTATTATTCATTTTTTCAATAGGATTTCTTCATCTTATTTCTCTTGCCTTTTTTATTCCACTAGTAGTATTAGATGTAAGCCAGATTTGAATTTCTTACATGAAGCCTTGTCATTTTATTATTCATTTTTCAATAGGATTTCTTCATCTTATTTCTCTTGCCTTTTATTCCACTGGTAGTATTAGATGTAATAAGATTTGAATTTCTTACATGAAGTCTTGTATCCAATTATTATTCATTTTTCAATAGGATTTCTTCATCTTATTTCTCTTGCCTTTTATTCCACTAGTAGTAGATGTAATAAGATTTGAATTTCTTACATGTAGCCTTGTCATTTTATTATTCATTTTTCAATAGGATTTCTTCAATATTTCTCTTGCCTTTTATTCCACTAGTAGTATTAGATGTAATAAGATTTGGGCTACACATGAAGTCTTGTCAATTATTATTCATTTTTCAATGAAGTTTCTTCATCTTATTTCTCTTGCCTTTTATTCCACTAGTAGGCGTAGATGTAATAAGATTTGAATTTCTTGTGAAGTCTTGTCAATTATTATTCATTTTTTCAATAAAGTTCTTCACTCATAGCCTATATTTTTGTATTCATAGTAGTGTCAGATGTAATAAAGTTTTGATTTTCTTGCAGAAGTCTTTCATCATTATTATTCATTTTCAGTAAGGACTGTAACTTCTTTCATTTCTGCACTGTTACTGGTAGTAATGAATATGGCTAGTTTGATTTCTGCATAGTCTTATCAAGTGTTTTTCATTTTTCAGTAGGTTTCTTCATCATCTTCTCTGCCTTTATTCCACTAGTAAGTATTAGATATAGCATAGATTTGAATTCTTTACAGATCTTAGCTCAGTGCTTATTGACTTTTTCAATAGGATTCTTCATGCTATTTCTCTTGCCTTTTATTCCACTATTAGTATTAGATGTAATAAGATTTGAACTTCTACATGAAGCCTTGTCAATTATTATTCATTTTTCAATAGGACTTCTTCATCTTATTTCTCTTGCCTTTTATTCCACTAACTAGTAGTATTAGATGCTTAAAGATTTGAATTTCTTACATGAAGTCTTGTCAATTATTATTCATTTTTCAATAGGATTTCTTCATCTTATTTCTCTTGCCTTTTATTCCACTAGTAGTATTAGATGTAATAAGATTTGAATTTCTTACATGAAGCCTTGTCATTTATTGGCTTCCCTACATTTTCAGTTTCCTTCACTAGTAGTAAGATGTAATAAGATTTGAATTTCTTACATGAAGTCTTGTGAATTATTATTCATTTTTCAATAGGATTTCTTCATCTTATTTCTCTTGCCTTTTATTCCACTAGTAGTATTAGATGTAATAAGATTTGAATTTCTTACATGAAGTCTTGTCAATTATTATTCATTTTCCAATAGGATTTCTTCATCTTATTTCTCTTGCCTTCTATTCCACTAGTAGTATTAGATGTAATAAGATTTGAATTTCTTACATGAAGCCTTGTCATTTATTATTCTGTTTTCAATAGGATTTCTTCATCTTATTTCTCTTGCCTTTTGTTACTAGTATTAGATGTAATAAGATTTGAATTTCTTACATGAAGTCTTGTCAATTATTATTCATTTTTCAATAGGATTTCTTCATCTTATTTCTCTTGCCTTTTATTCCACTAGTAGTATTAGATGTAATAAGATTTGAATTTTACATGTAGCCTTGTCATTTATTATTCTAAAACTTTTCAATAGGATTTCTTCATCTTATTTCTCTTGCCTTTTATTCCACTAGTAGTATTAGATGTAATAAGATTTGAATTTCTTACATGAAGTCTTGTCAATTATTATTCATTTTTCAATAGGATTTCTTCATCTTATTTCTCTTGCCTTTTATTCCTGTTGTAGTATTAGATGTAATAAGATTTGAATTTCTTACATGAAGTCTTGTCAATTATTATTCATTTTTCAATAGGATTTCTTCATCTTATTTCTCTTACCTTTTATTCCACTAGTAGTATTAGATGTAATAAAGATTTGAATTTCTTACATGAAGTCTTGTCAATTATTATTCATTTTCAATAGGAATTCTTCATCTTATTTCTCTTGCCTCTAATTCCACTAGTAGTATTAGATGTAATAAGATTTGAATTTCTTACATAAATCTTGTCAATTATTATTTCATTTTTCAATAGGATTTCTTCATCTTATTTCTCTTGCCTTTTATTCCACTAGTAGTATTAGATGTAATAAGATTTGAATTTCTTACATGAAGTCTTTTCAATTATTATTCATTTTTCAATAGGATTTCTTCATCTTATTTCTCTTGCCTTTTATTCCTGGTATTATATGTAATAAGATTTGAATTTCTTACATAGGCTTTTGTCAATTATTATTCATTTCAATAGGATTTCTTCATCTTATTTCTCTTGCCTTTTATTCCACTAGTAGTATTAGATGTAATAAGATTTGAATTTCTTACATGAAGTCTTGTCAATTATTATTCATTTTCAATAGGATTTCTTCATCTTATTTCTCTTGCCTTTTATTCACATTAGTAGTATTAGATGTAATAAGATTTGAATTTCTTACATGAAGTCTTGTCAATTATTCATTTTTCAATAGGATTTCTTCATCTTATTTCTCTTGCCTTTTATTCCTTTCTTATTAGTAGATGTAATAAGATTTGAATTTCTTACATGAAGTCTTGTCAATTATTATTCATTTTTCAATAGGATTTCTTCATCTTATTTCTCTTGCCTTTTATTCCACTAGTAGTATTAGATGTAATAAGATTTGAATTTCTTACATGAAGTATTGTCAATTATTATTCATTTTTCAATAGGATTTCTTCATCTTATTTCTCTTGCCTTTTATTCCACTAGTAGTAGATGTAATAAGATTTGAATTTCTTACATGAAGCCTTGTCATTTTATTATTCATTTTCCAATAGGATTTCTTCATCTTATTTCTATCTTGCCTTTTATTCCACTGTCATTAGATGTAATAAGATTTGAATTTCTTACATGAAGTCTTGTCAATTATTATTCATTTTTCAATAGGATTTCTTCATCTTATTTCTCTTGCCTTTTATTCCACTAGTAGTATTAGATGTAATAAGATTTAAATTTCTTACATGAAGTCTTGTCAATTATTATTCATTTTCAATAGGATTTCTTCATCTTATTTCTCTTGCCTTTTATACCACTAGTAGTATTAGATGTAATAAGATTTGAATTTCTTATGAAGTCTTGTCAATTATTATTCATTTTTCAATAGGATTTCTTCATCTTATTTCTCTTGCCTTTTATTCCACTAGTAGTATTAGATGTAATAAGATTTGAATTTCTTACATGAAGTCTTGTCAATTATTATTCATTTTTCAATAGGATTTCTTCATCTTATTTCTCTTGCCTTTTATTCCACTAGTAGTATTAGATGTAATAAGATTTGAATTTCTTACATGAAGCCTTGTCAATTATTATTCATTTTCAATAGGATTTCTTCATCTTATTTCTCTTGCCTTT
Organism: Ascarosepion bandense; assembly: GCA_037127315.1. Taxonomy (NCBI): domain Eukaryota; kingdom Metazoa; phylum Mollusca; class Cephalopoda; order Sepiida; family Sepiidae; genus Ascarosepion; species Ascarosepion bandense. Next base: position 30,938 of record JBBBDQ010015963.1, on the reverse strand, counting down.
TATTCCACTAGTAGTATTAGATGTAATAAGATTTGAATTTCTTACATGAAACCTTGTCATTTTATTATTCATTTTTTCAATAGGATTTCTTCATCTTATTTCTCTTGCCTTTTATTCCACTAGTAGTATTAGATGTAATAAGATTTGAATTTCTTGTAAAGTCTTGTCAATTATTATTCATTTTTCAATAGGATTACTTCATCTTATTTCTCTTTTATTCCACTAGTAGTATTAGATGTAATAAGATTTGAATTTCTTACATGAAGCAGATTGTCATTTATTATTCATTTTTCAATAGGATTTCTTCATCTTATTTCTCTTGCCTTTTATTCCACTAGTAGTATTAGATGTAATAAGATTTGAATTTCTTACATGAAGTCTTGTCAATTATTATTCATTTTTCAATAGGATTTCTTCATCTTATTTCTCTTGCCTTTTATTCCACTGGTAGTATTAGATGTAATAAGATTTGAATTTCTTACATGAAGTCTTGTCAATTATTATTCATTTTTCAATAGGATTTCTTCATCTTATTTCTCTTGCCTTTTATTCCACTAGTAGTATTAGATGTAATAAGATTTGAATTTCTTACATGAAGTCTTGTCAATTATTATTCATTTTTCAATAGGATTTCTTCATCTTATTTCTCTTGCCTTTTATTCCACTAGTAGTATTAGATGTAATAAGATTTGAATTTCTTACATGAAGCCTTGTCATTTATTATTCATTTTTCAATAGGATTTCTTCATCTTATTTCTCTTGCCTTTTATTCCACTAGTAGTATTAGATGTAATAAGATTTGATTTTCACATGATCTTGTCAATTATTATTCATTTTTCAATAGGATTACTTCATCTTATTTCTCTTGCCTTTTATTCCACTAGTAGTATTAGATGTAATAAGATTTGAATTTCTTACATGAAACCTTGTCATTTATTATTCATTTTTCAATAAAGTGGTTCTTCATCTTCTCTTTGCCTTTTATTCCACTAGTAGTATTAGATGTAATAAGATTTGAATTTCTTACATGAAGTCTTGTCAATTATTATTCATTTCCAATAGGATTTCTTCATCTTATTTCTCTTGCCTTTTATTCCACTAGTAGGATTAGATGTAATAAGATTTGAATTTCTTACATGAAGCCTTGTCATTTTTATTATTCATTTTTCAATAGGATTTCTTCATCTTATTTCTCTTGCCTTTTATTCCACTGGTAGTATTAGATGTAATAAGATTTGGATTTCTTACATGAAGTCTTGTCAATTATTATTCATTTTTCAATAGGGATTTCTTCATCTTATTTTTCTTGCCTTTTTTTATTCCACTGGTAGTATTAGATGTAATAAGATTTGAATTTCTTACATGAAGCCTTGTCATTTATTACTCATTTTCAATAGGATTTCTTCATCTTATTTCTCTTGCCTTTTTATTTCACTGGTAGTATTAGATGTAATAAGATTTGAATTTCTTGGCAAGTCTTGTCAATTATTTTCATTTTTCAATAGGATTTCTTCATCTTATTTCTCTTGCCTTTTATTCCACTGATAGTATTAGATGCTGTGAATTTGAATTTCCTTACATGATCTTGTCAATTATTATTCATTTTTCAATAGGATTTCTTCATCTTATTTCTCTTGCCTTTTATTCCACTAGTAGTATTAGATGTAATAAGATTTGAATTTCTTACATGAAGTCTTGTCAATTATTATTCATTTTTCAATAGGATTTCTTCATCTTATTTCTCTTTTATTCCACTAGTAGTATTAATTGTCAGTTTGAATTTCTTACAAGAAGCCTTGTCATTTATTATTCATTTTTTCAATAGGATTTCTTCATCTTATTTCTCTTGCCTTTTATTCCACTGGTAGTATTAGATGTAATAAGATTTGAATTTCTTACACTGAAGTCTTGTCAATTATTATTCATTTTTCAATAGGATTTCTTCATCTTATTTCTCTTGCCTTTTATTCCACTAGTAGTATTAGATGTAATAAGATTTGAATTTCTTATGAAGTCTTGTCAATTATTATTCATTTTTCAATAGGATTTCTTCATCTTATTTCTCTTGCATTTTATTCCACTAGTAGTATTAGATGTATGGGTGAATTTCTTACATGAAGAATCCTTGTCAATTATTATTGTTTTTCAATAGGATTTCAGCTTCATCTTATTTCTCTTGCCTTTTATTCCACTAGTAGTATTAGATGTAATAAGATTTGAATTTCTTACTGAAGTCTTGTCAATTATTATTCATTTTTCAATAGGATTTCTTCATCTTATTTCTCTTGCCTTCTATTCCACTAGTAGTATTAGATGTAATGAATTTGAATTTCTTACATGAAGCCTTGTCATTTATTATTCATTTTTCAATAGGATTTCTTCATCTTATTTCTCTTGCCTTTTATTCCACTGGTAGTATTAGATGTAATAAGATTTGAATTTCTTACATGAAGTCTTGTCGGTATTATTCATTTTTCAATGATTTCTTCATCTTTATTTCTCTTGCTTTTATTCCACTAGTAGTATTAGATGTAATAAGATTTGAATTTCTTACATGTAGCCTTGTCATTTTGTATTCATTTTTCAATAGGATTTCTTCATCTTATTTCTCTTGCCTTTTATTCCACTAGTAGTATTAGATGTAATAAGATTTGAATTTCTTACATGAAGTCTTGTCAATTATTATTCATTTTTCAATAGGATTTCTTCATCTTATTTCTCTTGCCTTTATTCCACTAGTAGTGATAGATGTAATAAGATTTGAATTTCTTACATGAAGTCTTGTAATTATTATTCATTTTTCAATAGGATTTCTTCATCTTATTTCTCTTACCTTTTATTCCACTAGTAGTATTAGATGTAATAAGATTTGAATTTCTTACATGAAGTCTTGTCAATTATTATTCATTTTTCAATAGGAATTCTTCATCTTATTTCTCTTGCCTCTAATTCCACTAGTATTATTAGATGTAATAAGATTTTGAATTTCTTGTAAGTCTTGTAATTATTATTCATTTTTCAATAGGATTTCTTCATCTTATTTCTCTTGCCTTTTATTCCACTAGTAGTATTAGATGTAATAAGATTTGAATTTCTTGTAAAGTCTTGTCAATTATTATTCATTTTTCAATAGGATTTCTTCATCTTATTTCTCTTGCCTTTATTCCACCAATAGTATTATATGTAATAAGATTTGAATTTCTTACATGAAGCCTTGTCAATTATTATTCATTTTTCAATAGGATTTCTTCATCTTATTTCTCTTGCCTTTTATTCCACTAGTAGTATTAGATGTAATAAGATTTGAATTTCTTACATGAAGTCTTGTCAATTATTATTCATTTTTCAATAGGATTTCTTCATCTTATTTCTCTTGCCTTTTATTCCACTAGTAGTATTAGATGTAATAAGATTTGAATTTCTTACATGAAGCCTTGTCAATTATTATTCATTTTTCAATAGGACTTCTTCATCTTATTTCTCTTGCCTTTTATTCCACTAGTAGTATTAGATGTAATAAGATTTGAATTTCTTACATGAAGTCTTGTCAATTATTATTCATTTTTCAATAGGATTTCTTCATCTTATTTCTCTTGCATTTTATTCCACTAGTAGTATTAGATGTAATAAGATTTGAATTTCTTACATGAAGTCTTGTCAATTATTATTCATTTTTCAATAGGATTTCTTCATCTTATTTCTCTTGCCTTTTATTCCTTTTTTTTTAGTAGTATTAGATGTAATAAGATTTGAATTTCTTATGAAGTCTTGTCAATTGTGGTATTCATTTTTCAATAGGATTTCTTCATCTTATTTCTCTTGCCTTTTATTCCACTAGTAGTATTAGATGTAATAGTTGAATTTCTTACATGAAGTCTTGTCAATTATTATTCATTTTTCAATAGTTTCTTCTCCTTATTTCTCTTGCCTTTTATTCCACTAGTAGTATTAGATGTAATAGTTTGAATTTCCTTACATGAAGCCTTGTCATTATTATTCATTTTTCAATGATTTCTTCCATCTTATTTCTCTTGCCTTTTATTCCACTAGTAGTATTAGATGTAATAGATTTGAATTTCTTACATGAAGTCTTGTCAATTATTATTCATTTTTCAATAGGATTTCTTCATCTTATTTCTCTTGCCTTTTATTCCACTAGTAGTATTAGATGTAATAAAGATTTGAATTTCTTACATGAAGTCTTGTCCAATTATTATTCATTTTTCAATAGGATTTCTTCATCTTATTTCTCTTGCCTTTTATTCCACTAGTAGTATTAGATGTAATAAGATTTGAATTTCTTACATGAAGCCTTGTCATTTATTATTCATTTTTCAATAGGATTTCTTCATCTTATTTCTCTTGCCTTTTATTCCACTGGTAGTATTAGATGTAATAAGATTTGAATTTCTTACATGAAGTCTTGTCAATTGTACTTCCATTTTTCAATAGGATTTCTTCATCTTATTTCTCTTGCCTTTATTCCACTAGTAGTATTAGATGTAATAAGATTTGAATTTCTTACATGTAGCCTTGTCATTTATTATTCATTTTTCAATAGGATTTCTTCATCTTATTTCTCTTGCCTTTTATTCCACTAGTAGTATTAGATGTAATAAGATTTGATTTCTTACATGAAGTCTTGTCAATTATTATTCATTTTTCAATAGGATTTCTTCATCTTATTTCTCTTGCCTTTTTATTCCACTAGTAGTATTAGATGTAATAAGATTTGAATTTCTTACATGAAGTCTTGTCAATTATTGTTGTTTTTTCAGCTGGTTTCTTCATCTTATTTCTCTTGCCTTTTATTCCACTAGTAGTATTAGATGTAATAAGATTTGAATTTCTTACATGAAGTCTTGTCAATTATTATTCATTTTTCATCGGTTTCTTCTTCTTATTTCTCTTGCCTTTTATTCCACTGGTAGTATTAGATGTAATAAGATTTGAATTTCTTACATGAAGTCTTGTCAATTATTTTTCATTTTTCAATAGGATTTCTTCATCTTATTTCTCTTGCCTTTTTATTCCACTAGTAGTATTAGATGTAATAAGATTTGAATTTCTTACCTGAAGTCTTGTCAATTATTATTCATTTTTCAATAGGATTTCTTCATCTTATTTCTCTTGCCTTTATTCCACTAGTAGTATTAGATGTAATAGATTTGAATTTCTTACATGAAGCCTTGTCAATTATTATTCATTTTTCAATAGGACTTCTTCATCTTATTTCTCTTGCCTTTTATTCCACTAGTAGTATTAGATGTACTAAGATTTGAATTTCTTACCTGAAGTCTTGTCAATTATTATTCATTTTTCAATAGGATTTCTTCATCTTATTTCTCTTGCCTTTTATTCCACTAGTAGTATTAGATGTAATAAGATTTGAATTTCTTACATGAAGCCTTGTCATTTATTATTCATTTTCAATAGGATTTCTTCATCTTTTATTTCTCTTTACCTTTTATTCCACTAGTAGTATTAGATGTAATAAGATTTGAATTTCTTACATGAAGTCTTGTCAATTATTATTCATTTTTCAATAGGATTTCTTCATCTTATTTCTCTTGCCTTATTCCACTAGTAGTATTAGATGTAATAAGATTTGAATTTCTTACATGAAGTCTTGTCAATTATTATTCATTTTTCAATAGGATTTGCTTCATCTTATTTCTCTTGCCTTCTATTCCACTAGTAGTATTAGATGTAATAAGATTTGAATTTCTTACATGAAAGCCTTGTCATTTATTATTCATTTTTCAATAGGATTTCTTCATACTTATTTCTCTTGCCTTTTATTCCACTGGTAGTATTAGATGTAATAAGATTTGAATTTCTTACCACATGAAGTCTTGTCAATTATTATTCATTTTTCAATAGGATTTCTTCATCTTATTTCTCTTGCCTTTTATTCCACTAGTAGTATTAGATGTAATAAGATTTGAATTTCTTACATGTAGCCTTGTCATTTATTATTCATTTTTCAATAGGATTTCTTCATCTTATTTCTCTTGCCTTTTATTCCACTAGTAGTATTAGATGTAATGGAATTTGAATTTCTTACATGAAGTCTTGTCAATTATTATTCATTTTTTTCAATAGGATTTCTTCATCTTATTTCTCTTGCCTTTTATTCCACTAGTAGTATTAGATGTAATAAGATTTGAATTTCTTACATGAAGTCTTGTCAATTATTGTCATTTTTTCAATAGGATTTCTTCATCTTATTTCTCTTACCTTTTATTCCACTAGTAGTATTAGATGTAATAAGATTTGAATTTCTTACATGAAGTCTTGTCAATTATTATTCATTTTTCAATAGGAATTCTTCATCTTATTTCTCTTGCCTCTAATTCCACTAGTAGTATTAGATGTAATAAGATTTGAATTTCCATGAAGTCTTGTCAATTATTATTCATTTTTCAATAGGATTTCTTCATCTTATTTCTCTTGCCTTTTATTCCACTAGTAGTATTAGATGTAATAAGATTTGAATTTCTTACATGAAGTCTTGTCAATTATTATTCATTTTTTCAATAGGATTTCTTCATCTTATTTCTCTTGCCTTTTATTCCACCAATAGTATTATGTAATAAGATTTGAATTTCTTACATGAAGCCTTGTCAATTATTATTCATTTTTCAATGGGATTTCTTCATCTTATTTCTCTTGCCTTTTATTCCACTAGTAGTATTAGATGTAATAAGATTTTGAATTTCTTACATGAAGTCTTGTCAATTATTATTCATTTTTCAATAGGATTTCTTCATCTTATTTCTCTTGCCTTTTATTCCACTAGTAGTATTAGATGTAATAAGATTTGAATTTCTTACATGAAGTCTTGTCAATTATTATTCATTTTTCAATAGGATTTCTTCATGTATTCTCTTGCCTTTTATTCCACTAGTAGTATTAGATGTAATAAGATTTGAATTTCTTACATGAAGTCTTGTCAATTATTATTCATTTTTCAATAGGATTTCTTCATCTTATTTCTCTTGCCTTTTATTCCACTAGTAGTATTAGATGTAATAAAGATTTGAATTTCTTACATGAAGTATTGTCAATTATTATTCATTTTCCAATAGGATTTCTTCATCTTATTTCTCTTGCCTTTTATTCCACTAGTAGTATTAGATGTAATAAGATTTGAATTTCTTACATGAAGCCTTGTCATTTATTATTCATTTTTTCAATAGGATTTCTTCATCTTATTTCTCTTGCCTTTTATTCCACTAGTAGTATTAGATGTAATAAGATTTGAATTTCTTACATGAAGTCTTGTCAATTATTATTCATTTTTCAATAGGATTTCTTCATCTTATTTCTCTTGCCTTTTATTCCACTAGTAGTATTAGATGTAATAAGACTATAAATTTCTTATGAAGTCTTGTCAATTATTATTCATTTTTCAATGGGATTTCTTCATCTTATTTCTCTTGCCTTTTATTCCACTAGTAGTATTAGATGTAATAGATTTGAATTTCTTACATGAAGTCTTGTCAATTATTATTCATTTTTCAATAGGATTTCTTCATCTTATTTCTCTTGCCTTTTTATTCCACTAGTAGTATTAGATGTAATAAGATTTGAATTTCTTACATGAAGTCTTGTCAATTATTATTCATTTTTCAATAGGATTTCTTCATCTTATTTCTCTTGCCTTTTATTCCACTAGTAGTATTAGATGTAATAAGATTTGAATTTCTTACATGAAGCCTTGTCAATTATTATTCATTTTTCAATAGGATTTCTTCATCTTATTTCTCTTGCCTTTTATTCACTAGTAGTATTAGATGTAATAAGATTTGAATTTCTTACATGAAACCTTGTCATTTATTATTCATTTTTCAATAGGATTTCTTCATCTTATTTCTCTTGCCTTTTATTCCACTAGTAGTATTAGATGTAATAAGATTTGAATTTCTTACATGAAGTCTTGTCAATTATTATTCATTTTTCAATAGGATTACTTCATCTTATTTCTCTTGCCTTTTATTCCACTAGTAGTATTAGATGTAATAAGATTTGAATTTCTTACATGAAGCCTTGTCATTTATTATTCATTTTTCAATAGGATTTCTTCATCTTATTTCTCTTGCCTTTTATTCCACTAGTAGTATTAGATGTATGGCAGATGAATTTCTTACATGAAGTCTTGTCAATTATTCATTTTTCAATAGGATTTCTTCATCTTATTTCTGCCTTTTATTCCACTGGTAGTATTAGATGGCAATAAGATTTGAATTTCTTACATGAAGTCTTGTCTGATTATTATTCATTTTTCAATAGGATTTCTTCATCTTATTTCTCTTGCCTTTTATTCCACTAGTAGTATTAGATGTAATAAGATTTGAATTTCTTACATGAAGTCTTGTCAATTATTATTCATTTTTCAATAGGATTTCTTCATCTTATTTCTCTTGCCTTTTATTCCACTAAGTAGTATTAGATGTACCTTTAAGATTTGAATTTCTTACATGAAGCCTTGTCATTTATTATTCATTTTCAATAGGATTTCTTCATCTTATTTCTCTTGCCTTTTATTCCACTAGTAGTATTAGATGTAATAAGATTTGATTTTCTTACATGAAGTCTTGTCAATTATTATTCATTTTCCAATAGGATTACTTCATCTTATTTCTCTTGCCTTTTTATTCCACTAGTAGTATTAGATGTAATAAGATTTGAATTTCTTACATGAAACCTTGTCATTTATTATTCACATTTTTCAATAGGATTTCTTCATCTTATTTCTCTTGCCTTTTATTCCACTAGTAGTATTAGATGTAATAAGATTTGAATTTCTTATGAAGTCTTGTCCAATTATTATTCATTTTTCAATAGGATTTCTTCATCTTATTTCTCTTGCCTTTTATTCCACTAGTAGTATTAGATGTAACAGATTTGAATTTCTTACATGAAGCCTTGTCAATTATTATTCATTTTTCAATAGGATTTCTTTATCTGCTTCTCTTGCCTTTTTATTCCACTAGTAGTATTAGATGTAATAAGATTTGAATTTCTTACATGAAACCTTGTCATTTATTATTCATTTTCAATAGGATTTCTTCATCTTATTTCTCTTGCCTTTTATTCCACTAGTAGTATTAGATGTAATGAATTTGAATTTCTTAAAGAAGTCTTGTCAATTATTATTCATTTTTCAATAGGATTACTTCATCTTATTTCTCTTGCCTTTTATTCCACTAGTAGTATTAGATGTAATAAGATTTGAATTTCTTACATGAAGCCTTGTCATTTATTATTCATTTTTCAATAGGATTTCTTCATCTTATTTCTCTTGCCATATTCCACTAGTAGTATTAGATGTAATAAGATTTGAATTTCTTACATGAAGTCTTATTAATTATTATTCATTTTTCAATAGGATTTCTTCATCTTATTTCTCTTGCCTTTTATTCCACTGGTAGTATTAGATGTAATAAGATTTGAATTTCTTACATGAAGTCTTGTCAATTATTATTCATTTTTCAATAGGATTTCTTCATCTTATTTCTCTTGCCTTTTATTCCACTAGTAGTATTAGATGTAATAAGATTTGAATTTCTTACATGAAGTCTTGTCAATTATTATTCATTTTTCAATAGGATTTCTTCATCTTATTTCTCTTGCCTTTTTATTCCACTAGTAGTATTAGATGTAATAGATTTAAATTTCTTACATAGAAGCCTTGTCATTTTATTATTCATTTTTCAATAGGATTTCTTCATCTTATTTCTCTTGCCTTTTATTCCACTAGTAGTATTAGATGTAATAAGATTTGATTTTTCTTACATGAAGTCTTGTCAATTATTATTCATTTTCCAATAGGATTACTTCATCTTATTTCTCTTGCCTTTTATTCCACTAGTAGTATTAGATGTAATAAGATTTGAATTTCTTACATGAAACCTTGTCATTTTATTATTCATTTTCAGCTAGGATTTCTTCATCTTATTTCTCTTGCCTTTTATTCCACTAGTAGTATTAGATGTAATAAGATTTGAATTTCTTACATGAAGTCTTGTCAATTATTATTCATTTTTCAATAGGATTTCTTCATCTTATTTCTCTTTGCCTTTTATTCCACTAGTAGGATTAGATGTAATAAATTTGAATTTCTTCAAACCTTGTCATTTTATTATTCATTTTTCAATAGGATTTCTTCATCTTATTTCTCTTGCCTTTTATTCCACTGGTAGTATTAGATGTAATAAGATTTGAATTTCTTGTAAAGTCTTATCGGTATTATTCATTTTCAATAGGATTTCTTCATCTTATTTCTCTTTGCCTTTTGTTTCCACTGGTAGTATTAGATGTAATAAGATTTGAATTTCTGCTGAAGCCTTGTCATCTTTTATTACTCATTTTTCAATAGGATTTCTTCATCTTATTTCTCTTGCCTTTTATTCCACTGGTAGTATTAGATGTAATAAGATTTGAATTTCTTACATGAAGTCTTGTCAATTATTTTTCATTTTTCAATAGGATTTCTTCATCTTATTTCTCTTGCCTTTTATTCCACTAGTAGTATTAGATGTATTAAGATTTGAATTTCTTACATGAAGTCTTGTCAATTATTCATTTTCCAATAGGATTTCTTCATCTTATTTCTCTTTTGCTTTTATTCCACTAGTAGTATTAGATGTAATAAGATTTGAATTTCTACATGAAGTCTTGTCAATTATTATTCATTTTTCAATGATTTCTTCATCTTATTTCTCTTGCCTTTTTATTCCACTAGTAGTATTAGATGTAATAAGATTTGAATTTCTTACAAAGCCTTGTCATTTTATTATTCATTTTTCAATAGGATTTCTTCATCTTTATTTCTCTTGCCTTTTATTCCACTGGTAGTATTAGATGTAATAAGATTTGAATTTCTTACATGAAGTCTTGTCAATTATTATTCATTTTTCAATAGGATTTCTTCATCTTATTTCTCTTGCCTTTTATTCCACTAGTAGTATTAGATGTAATAAGATTTGAATTTCTAACCATGAAGTCTTGTCAATTATTATTGTTTTCAATAGGATTTCTTCATCTTATTTCTCTTGCATTTTTATTCCACTAGTAGTATTAGATGTAATAGATTTGAATTTCTTACATGAAGTCTTGTCAATTATTATTCATTTTCAATAGGATTTCTTCATCTTATTTCTCTTGCCTTTTATTCCACTAGTAGTATTAGATGTAATAGATTTGTTCTTACATGAAGTCTTGTCAATTATTATTCATTTTTCAATAGGATTTCTTCATCTTATTTCTACTTGCCTTCTATTCCACTAGTAGTATTAGATGTAATAAGATTTGAATTTCTTACATGAAACCTTGTCATTTATTATTCATTTTTCAATAGGATTTCTTTATACTTATTTCTGCCTTTTATTCCACTGGTAGTATTAGATGTAATAGATTTGAATTTCTTACATGAAGTCTTGTCAATTATTGTTATTCATTTTTCAATAAGTTTCTTCATCTCTTATTTCTCTTGCCTTTTATTCCACTAGTAGTATTAGATGTAATAAGATTTGAATTTTCTTGTGTAGCCTTGTCATTTTATTATTCATTTTTCAATAGGATTTCTTCATCTTATTTCTCTTTCCTTTTATTCCACTAGTAGTATTAGATGTAATAAGATTTGAATTTCTTATGAAGTCTTGTCAATTATTATTCATTTTTCAATAGGATTTCTTCATCTTATTTCTCTTGCCTTTTATTCCACTAGTAGTATTAGATGTAATAAGATTTGAATTTCTTTACATGAAGTCTTGTCAATTATTATTCATTTTTCAATAGAGTTTCTTCATCTTATTTCTCTTCTTTTATTCCACTAGTAGTATTAGATGTAATAAGATTTGAATTTCTTACATGAAGTCTTGTCAATTATTATTCATTTTTCAATAGGAATTCTTCATCTTATTTCTCTTGCCTCTAATTCACTAGTAGTATTAGTCTTTCAATAAGATTTGAATTTCTTATGAAGTCTTTGTCAATTATTATTCATTTTTTCAATAGTTTCTTCATCTTATTTCTCTTGCTTTTATTCCACTAGTAGTATTAGATGTAATAAGATTTGAATTTCTTACATGAAGTCTTGTCAATTATTATTCATTTTTTCAATAGGATTTCTTCATCTTATTTCTCTTGCCTTTTATTCCTAGCCAGTATTATATGTAATAAGATTTGAATTTCTTACATGAAGCCTTGTCAATTATTATTCATTTTTCAATAGGATTTCTTCATCTTTTATTTCTCTTGCCTTTTATTCACTAGTAGTAGGTGTAATAAGATTTGAATTTCTTACATGAAGTCTTGTCAATTATTATTCATTTTTCAATAGGATTTCTTCATCTTATTTCTCTTGCCTTTTATTCCACTAGTAGTATTAGATGTAATAAGATTTGAATTTCTTACATGAAGTCTTGTCAATTATTATTCATTTTTCAATAGGATTTCTTCATCTTATTTCTCTTGCCTTTTATTCCACTAAGTAGTATTAGATGTAATAAGATTTGAATTTCTTACATGAAGTCTTGTCAATTATTATTCATTTTTCAATAGGATTTCTTCATCTTATTTCTCTTGCCTTTTATTCCACTAGTAGTATTAGATGTAATAAGATTTATTTCTTACATGAAGTATTGTCAATTATTATTATTCATTTTTCAATAGGATTTCTTCATCTTATTTCTCTTGCCTTTTATTCCACACTAGTAGTATTAGATGTAATAAGATTTGAATTTCTTACATGAAGCCTTGTCATTTATTATTCATTTTTCAATAGGATTTCTTCATCTTATTTCTCTTGCCTTTTTATTCCACTAGTAGTATTAGATGTAATAAGATTTGAATTTCTTACATGAAGTCTTGTCAATTATTATTCATTTTTCAATAGGATTTCTTCATCTTATTTCTCTTGCCTTTTATTCCACTAGTAGTATTAGATGTAATAAGATTTAAATTTCTTACATGAAGTCTTGTCAATTATTATTTCATTTTTCAATAGGATTTCTTCATCTTATTTCTCTTGCCTTTTTATTCCACTAGTAGTATTAGATGTAATAAGATTTGAATTTCTTACATGAAGTCTTGTCAATTATTATTCTATTTTCAATAGGATTTCTTCATCTTATTTCTCTTGCCTTTATTCCACTAGTAGTATTAGATGTAATAGATTTGAATTTCTTACATGAAGTCTTGTCAATTATTATTCATTTTTCAATAGGATTTCTTCATCTTATTTCTCTTTTATTCCACTAGTAGTATTAGATGTAATAAGATTTGAATTTCTTACATGAAGCCTTGTCAATTATTATTCATTTTTTCAATAGGATTTCTTTATCTTATTTCTCTTGCCTTTTATTCCACTAGTAGTATTAGATGTAATAAGATTTGAATTTCTTACATGAAACCTTGTCATTTATTATTCATTTTTCAATAGGATTTCTTCATCTTATTTCTCTTGCCTTTTATTCCACTAGTAGTATTAGATGTAATAAGATTTGAATTCTTACATGAAGTCTTGTCAATTATTATTCATTTTTCAATAGGATTACTTCATCTTATTTCTCTTGCCTTTTATTCCACTAGTAGTATTAGATGTAATAAGATTTGAATTTCTTACATGAAGCCTTGTCATTTATTATTCATTTTCAATAGGATTTCTTCATCTTATTTCTCTTGCCTTTTATTCCACTAGTAGTATTAGATGTAATAAGATTTGAATTTCTTACATGAAGTCTTGTCAATTATTATTCATTTTTCAATAAGGATTTCTTCATCTTATTTCTCTTTTATTCCACTGGTAGTATTAGATGTAATAGATTTGAATTTCTTACATGAAACTGCTGTGATTTATTACTCATTTTTTCAATAGGATTTCTTCATCTTATTTCTCTTGCCTTTTATTCCACTAGTAGTATTAGATGTAATAAGATTTGATTTTCTTACATGAAGTCTTGTCCATTATTATTCATTTTTCAATAGGATTACTTCATCTTATTTCTCTTGCCTTTTATTCCACTAGTAGTATTAGATGTAATAAGATTTGAATTTCTTCCATGAAACCTTGTCATTTATTATTCATTTTTCAATGGATTTCTTCATCTTATTTCTCTTGCCTTTTATTCCACTAGTAGTATTAGATGTAATAAGATTTGAATTTCTTACATGAAGTCTTGTCAATTATTATTCATTTTTCAATAGGATTTCTTCATCTTATTTCTCTTGCCTTTTATTCCACTAGTAGGATTAGATGTAATAAGATTTGAATTTCTACATGAAGCCTTGTCATTTTATTATTCATTTTTTCAATGGGTTCTTCATCTTATTTCTCTTGCCTTTTTTATTCCACTGGTAGTATTAGATGTAATAAGATTTGAATTTCTTACATGAAGTCTTGTCAATTATTATTCATTTTTCAATAGGATTTCTTCATCTTATTTCTCTTGCCTTTTATTCCACTGGTAGTATTAGATGTAATAAGATTTGAATTTCTTACACATGAAGCCTTGTGATTTATTACTCATTTTTCAATAGGATTTCTTCATCTTATTTCTCTTGCCTTTTATTCCACTGGTAGTATTAGATGCTATTAGATTTGAATTTCTTACATGAAGTCATCCAATTATTTTCATTTTTCAATAGGATTTCTTCATCTTATTTCTCTTGCCTTTTATTCCACTAGTAGTATTAGATGTAATAAGATTTGAATTTCTTACATGAAGTCTTGTCAATTATTATTCATTTTTCAATAGGATTTCTTCATCTTATTTCTCTTGCCTTTTATTCCACTAGTAGTATTAGATGTAATAAGATTTGAATTTATTACATGAAGTCTCTTGTCAATTATTATTCATTTTTTTCAATAGGATTTCTTCATCTTATTTCTCCTTACTTTTATTCCACTAGTAGTATTAGATGTAATAAGATTTGAATTTCTTACAAGAAGCCTTGTCATTTATTATTCATTTTCAATAGGATTTCTTCATCTTATTTCTCTTGCCTTTTATTCCATGGTAGTATTAGATGTAATAAGATTTGAATTTTCTTACATGAAGTCTTGTCAATTATTATTCATTTTTCAATAGGATTTCTTCATCTTATTTCTCTTGCCTTTTTTATTCCACTAGTAGTATTAGATGTAATAAGATTTGAATTTCTTCATGAAGTCTTTGTCAATTATTATTCATTTTTCAATAGGATTTCTTCATCTTATTTCTCTTTCATTTTATTCCACTAGTAGTATTAGATGTAATAAAAAGATTTGAATTTCTTACATGAAGTCTTGTCAATTATTATTCATTTTTCAATAGGATTTCTTCATCTTATTTCTCTTGCCTTTTATTCCACTAGTAGTGATAGAATGCTGTAGATTTGAATTTCTTACATGAAGTCTTGTCAATTATTATTCATTTTTCAATAGGATTTCTTCATCTTATTTCTCTTGCCTTTTATTCCACTAGTAGTATTAGATGTAATAAGATTTGAATTTCTTACAAGAAGCCTTGTCATTTATTATTCATTTTTCAATAGGATTTCTTCATCTTATTTCTCTTGCCTTTGTTACACTGGTAGTATTAGATGTAATAAGATTTGAATTTCTTACATGAAGTCTTGTCAATTATTATTCATTTTTCAATAGGATTTCTTCATCTTATTTCTCTTGCCTTTTATTCCACTAGTAGTGTTAGATGTAATAAGATTTGAATTTCTTACATGAAGTCTTGTCAATTATTATTCATTTTTCAATAGGATTACTTCATCTTATTTCTCTTGCCTTTTATTCCACTAGTAGTATTAGATGTAATAAGATTTGAATTTCTTACATGAAGTCTTGTCAATTATTATTCATTTTTCAATGGGATTACTTCATCTTATTTCTCTTGCCTTTTATTCCACTAGTAGTATTAGATGTAATAAGATTTGAATTTCTTACATGAAGCTTTCTCAATTATTATTCATTCAATAGGATTTCTTCATCTTATTTCTCTTGCCTTTTATTCCATAGTAAGTATTAGATGTAATAGATTTGAATTTCTTACATGAAGCCTTGTCATTTATTATTCATTTTTCAATAGCATTTCTTCATCTTATTTCTCTTGCCTTTTTATTCCCACTGGTAGTATTAGATGTAATAAGATTTGAATTTCTTACATGAAGTCTTGTCAATTATTTTTCATTTTTCAATAGGATTTCTTCATCTTATTTCTCTTGCATTTTATTCCACTAGTAGTATTAGATGTAATAAGATTTTGAATTTCTTACATGAAGTCTTGTCAATTATTATTCATTTTTCAATAGGATTTCTTCATCTTATTTCTCTTGCCTTTTATTCCACTAGTAGTATTAGATGTAATAGATTTGAATTTCTTACATGAAGTCTTGTCAATTATTATTCATTTTCGAAAATAGGATTTCTTCATCTTATTTCTCTTTCCTTTTATTCCACTAGTAGTATTAGATGTATCGTTGAATTTCTTACAGAAGCCTTGTCATTTATTATTCATTTTTCAATGATTTCTTCATCTTCTTTCTCTTGCCTTTTATTCCACTGGTAGTATTAGATGTAATAAGATTTGAATTTCTTACATGAAGTCTTGTCAATTATTATTCATTTTTCAATAGGATTTTCTTCATCTTATTTCTCTTGCCTTTATTCCACTAGTAGTATTAGATGTAATAAGATTTGAATTTCTTACATGAAGTCTTGTCAATTATTATTCATTTTTCAATAGGATTACTTCATCTTATTTCTCTTTACCCTTTATTCCACTAGTAGTATTAGATGTAATAAGATTTGAATTTCTTACATGAAGTCTTGTCAATTATTATTCATTTTTCAATGGGATTACTTCATCTTATTTCTCTTGCCTTTTATTCCACTAGTAGTATTAGATGTAATAAGATTTGAATTTCTTACATGAAGCCTTTGTCAATTATTATTCATTTTTCAATAGGATTTCTTCATCTTATTTCTCTTGCCTTTTATTCCACTAGTAGTATTAGATGTAATAAGATTTGAATTTCTTACATGAAGCCTTGTCATTTATTATTCATTTTTCAATAGGATTTCTTCATCTTATTTCTCTTGCCTTTATTCCACTGGTAGTATTAGATGTAACAAGATTTTGAATTTCTTACATGAAGTCTTGTCAATTATTATTCATTTTTTCAATAGGATTTCTTCATCTTATTTCTCCTGCCTTTTATTCCACTAGTAGTATTAGATGTAATAAGATTTGAATTTCTTACATGAAGTCTTGTCAATTATTATTCATTTTTCAATAAGTTCTTCATCTTATTTCTCTTGCCTTTTATTCCACTAGTAGTATTAGATGTAATAAGATTTGAATTTCTTACATGAAGCCTTGTCAATTATTATTCATTTTTCAATAGGACTTCTTCATCTTATTTCTCTTGCCTTTATTCCACTAGTAGTATTAGATGTAATAAGATTTGAATTTCTTACATGAAGTCTTGTCAATTATTATTCATTTTTCAATAGGATTTCTTGTCTTATTTCTCTTGCATTTTATTCCACTAGTAGTATTAGATGTAATAAGATTTGAATTTCTTACATGAAGTCTTGTCAATTATTATTCATTTTTCAATAGGATTTCTTCATCTTATTTCTCTTGCCTTTTATTCCACTAGTAGTATTAGATGTAATAAGATTTGAATTTGCCATGGAAGTCTTGTCAATTATTATTCATTTTTCAATAGGATTTCTTCATCTTATTTCTCTTGCCTTTTATTCCACTAGTAGTATTAGATGTAATAAGATTTGAATTTCTTACATGAAGTCTTGTCAATTATTATTCATTTTTCAATAGGATTTCTTCATCTTATTTCTCTTGCCTTTTATTGCACTAGTAGTATTAGATATAATAAGATTTGAATTTCTTACATGAAGTCTTGTCCAATTATTATTCATTTTTCAATGGGATTTCTTCATCTTATTTCTCTTGCCTTTTATTCCACTAGTAGTATTAGATGTAATAAGATTTGAATTTCTTACATGAAGCCTTGTCAATTATTATTCATTTTTTCAATAGGATTTCTTCATCTTATTTCTCTTGCCTTTATTCCACAGTAGTACTGAATGTAATAAGATTTGAATTTCTTACATGAAGCCTTGTCATTTATTATTCATTTTTCAATAGGATTTCTTCATCTTATTTCTCTTGCCTTTTCTTCCACTGGTAGTATTAGATGTAATAAGATTTGAATTTCTTACATGAAGTCTTGTCAATTATTTTTCATTTTTCAATAGGATTTCTTCATCTTATTTCTCTTGCCTTTTATTCCACTAGTAGTATTAGATGTAATAAGATTTGAATTTCTTACATGAAGTCTTGTCAATTATTATTCATTTTTCAATAGGATTTCTTCATCTTATTTCTCTTGCCTTTTATTCCACTAGTAGTATAGATGTAATAAGATTTGAATTTCTTACACTTGAAGTCTTGTCAATTATTATTCATTTTTTCAATAGGATTCTTCATCTTATTTCTCTTGCCTTTTATTCCACTAGTAGTATTAGATGTAATAAAGTTGATTTCTTACATGAAGCCTTCTCAATTATTATTCATTTTTCAATAGGACTTCTTCATCTTATTTCTCTTGCCTTTATTCCACTAGTAGTATTAGATGTAATAAGATTTGAATTTCTTACATGAAGTCTTGTCAATTATTATTCATTTTTCAATAGGATTTCTTCATCTTATTTCTCTTGCATTTTATTCCACTAGTAGTATTAGATGTAATGAATTTGAATTTCTTACATGAAGTCTTGTCAATTATTATTCATTTTTCAATAGGATTTCTTCATCTTATTTCTCTTGCCTTTTATTCACTAGTAGTATTAGATGTAATAAGATTTGAATTTCTTACATGATCTTGTCAATTATTATTCATTTTTCAATAGGATTTCTTCATCTTATTTCTCTTGCCTTTTATTCCACTAGTAGTATTAGATGTAATAAGATTTTGAATTTCTTACCTTGAAGCCTTGTCATTTACTATTCATTTTTCAATAGGATTTCTTCATCTTATTTCTCTTGCCTTTTATTCCACTAGTAGTATTAGATGTAATAAGATTTGAATTTCTTACATGAAGTCTTGTCAATTATTATTCATTTTTCAATAAGTTTCTTCATCTTATTTCTCTTGCCTTTTCTTCCACTAGTAGTATTAGATGTAATAAGATTTGAATTTCTTACATGAAGTCTTGTCAATTATTATTCATTTTTCAATAAGTTTCTTCATCTTATTTCTCTTGCCTTTATTCCACTAGTAGTATTAGATGTAATAAGATTTGAATTTCTTACATGAAGCCTTGTCATTTATTATTCATTTTTCAATAGGATTTCTTCATCTTATTTCTCTTGCCTTTTGTTATTCCACTAGTAGTATTAGATGTAATAAGATTTGAATTTCTTACATGATGTAATTATTTTTTTTTTTTTTTTTGATAGGATTTCTTCATCTTATTTCTCTTGCCTTTTATTCCACTAGTAGTATTAGATGTAATAAGATTTGAATTTCTTACATGAAGTCTTGTCAATTATTATTCATTTTTCAATAGGATTTCTTCATCTTATTTCTCTTGCCTTTTATTCCACTAGTAGTATTATATGTAATAAGATTTGAATTTCTTACATGAAGCCTTGTCATTTTATTCATTTTTCAATAGGATTTCTTCATCTTATTTCTCTTGCCTTTTATTCCACTGGTAGTATTAGATGTAATGAATTTGAATTTCTTACATGAAGTCTTGTCAATTATTATTCATTTTTCAATAGGATTTCTTCATCTTATTTCTCTTGCCTTTTATTCCACTAGTAGTATTAGATGTATCAAAATTTGAATTTCTTACATGAAGTCTTGTCAATTATTATTCATTTTTTCAATAGGATTTCTTCATCTTATTTCTCTTGCCTTTTATTCCACTAGTATTATTAGATGTAATAAGATTTGAATTTCTTACATGAAGTCTTGTCAATTATTATTCATTTTTCAATAGGATTTCTTCATCTTATTTCTCTTTTATTCCACTAGTAGTATTAGATGTAATAAAATTTGAATTTCTTACATGAAGTCTTGTCAATTATTATTCATTTTTCAATAGGATTTCTTCATCTTATTTCTCTTGCCTTTTATTCCACTAGTAGTATTATATGTATCAAGATTTGAATTTCTTACATGAAGCCTTGTCAGTGTATTCATTTTTCAATGAAGTTTCTTCATCTTATTTCTCTTGCCTTTTATTCCACTAGTAGTATTAGATGTAAGCCAGATTTGAATTTCCCATGGAGAATCCTTGTCAAGTTATTATTCATTTTTCAATAGGATTTCTTCATCTTATTTCTCTTGCCTTTTATTCCACTAGTAGTATTAGATGTAATAAGATTTGAATTTCTTATGAAGTCTTGTCAATTATTATTCATTTTTCAATAGGATTTCTTCATCTTATTTCTCTTGCCTTTTATTCCACTAGTAGTATTAGATGTAATAAGATTTGAATTTCTTACATGAAGTCTTGTCATTTATTATTCATTTTTCAATAGGATTTCTTCATCTTATTTCTCTTGCATACTATTCCACTAGTAGTATTAGATGTAATAAGATTTGAATTTCTTACATGAAGTCTTGTCAATTATTATTCATTTTTCAATGGGATTTCTTCATCTTATTTCTCTTGCCTTTTATTCCACTAGTAGTATTAGATGTAATAAGATTTGAATTTCTTACATGAAGTCTTGTCAATTATTATTCATTTTTTCAATAAGTTTCTTCATCTTATTTCTCTTGCCTTTTATTCCACTAGTGAGCCCTTATTATATGTAATAAGATTTGAATTTCTTACATGAAGCCTTGTCAATTATTATTCATTTTTCAATAGGATTTCTTCATCTTATTTCTCTTGCCTTTTATTCCACTAGTAGTATTAGATGTAATAAGATTTGAATTTCTTACATGAAGTCTTGTCAATTATTATTCATTTTTTCAATAGGATTTCTTCATCTTATTTCTCTTGCCTTTTATTCCACTAGTAGTATTAGATGTAATAAGATTTGAATTTCTTACATGAAGTCTTTGTCAATTATTATTCATTTTTCAATAAGTTTTCTTCATCTTATTTCTCTTGCCTTTTATTCCACTAGTAGTAGTAGATGTAATAAGATTTGAATTTCTTACATGAAGTCTTGTCAATTATTATTCATTTTTTTCACTAGGATTTCTTCATCTTATTTCTCTTGCCTTTTTATTCCACTAGTAGTATTAGATGTAATAAGATTTGAATTTCTTACATGAAGCCTTGTCATTTATTATTCATTTTCAATAGGATTTCTTCATCTTATTTCTCTTGCCTTTTATTCCACTAATGATATTAGATGTAATAAGATTTGAATTTCTTACATGAAGTCTTGTCAATTATTATTCATTTTTTAATGATTTCTTCATCTTATTTCTCTTGCCTTTACTAGTAGTATTAGATGTAATAAGATTTGAATTTCTTTTGTGAAGTCTTGTCAATTATTATTCATTTTTCAATAGGATTTCTTCATCTTATTTCTCTTGCCTTTTATTCCACTAGTAGTATTAGATGTAATAAGATTTGAATTTCTTACATGAAGTCTTGTCAATTATTATTCATTTTTTCAATGAGATTTCTTCATCTTATTTCTCTTGCCTTTTATTCCACTAGTAGTATTAGATGTAATAAGATTTGAATTTCTTGTAAACCTTGTCATTTTATTATTCATTTTTCAATAGGATTTCTTCATCTTATTTCTCTTGCCTTTTATTCCACTAGTAGTATTAGATGTAATAAGATTTGAATTTCTTACATGAAGTCTTGTCAATTATCATTCATTTTTTCAATGAGTTTCTTTCATCTTATTTCTCTTGCCTTTTTTATTCCACTAGTAGTATTAGATGTAATAAGTTTGAATTTCTACATGACAGTGACCTGTCAATTATTATTCATTTTTCAATGGGATTTCTTTCATCTTATTTCTCTTGCCTTTTATTCCCTAGTGAAGTATTAGATGTAATAAGATTTGAATTTCTTGTAAACCTTGTCAATTATTCATTTTTCAATAGGATTTCTTTCATCTTATTTGACACCTTTTTATTCCACTAGTAGTATTAGATGTAATAAGATTTGAATTTCTTACATAAAACATTGTCAATTATTATTCATTTTTCAATAGGATTTCTTTCATCTTATTTCGCTTGCCTTTTTATTCCACTAGTAGTATTAGATGTAATAAGATTTGAATTTCTTACATGAAGTCTTGTCAATATTATTCATTTTTCAATAGGATTTCTTCATCTTATTTCTCTTGCCTTTTATTCCACTAGTAGTATTAGATGTAATAAGATTTGAATTTCTTACATGAAGTCTTGTCAATTATTATTCATTTTTCAATAGGATTTCTTCATCTTATTTCTCTTGCCTTTTATTCCACTAGTAGTATTAGATGTAATAAGATTTGAATTTCTTACATGAAGCCTTGTCATTTTATTATTCATTTTTCAATAGGATTTTCTTCATCTTATTTCTCTTGCCTTTTATTCCACTAGTAGTATTAGATGTAATAAGATTTGAATTTCTTACATGAAGTCTTGTCAATTATCATTCATTTTTCAATAGGATTTCTTTCATCTTATTTCTCTTGCCTTTTATTCCACTAGTAGTATATTAGATGTAATAAGATTTGAATTTCTTACATGAAGGCCTGTCAATTATTATTCATTTTTCAATAGGATTTCTTTCATCTTATTTCTTGCCTTTTATTCCCTGGTAGTATTAGATGTAATAAAGATTTGAATTTCTTACATGAAGTCTTGTCAATTATCATTCATTTTCAATAGGATTTCTTCATCTTATTTCTCTTGCCTTTTTTTATTCCACTAGTAGTATTAGATGTAATAAGATTTGAATTTCTTACATGAAGTCTTGTCAATTGTGGCTTCATTTTTCAATATGATTTCTTCATCTTATTTCTCTTGCCTTTTATTCCACTAGTAGTATTAGATGTAATAAGATTTGAATTTCTTACATGAAGTCTTGTCAATTATTCATTTTTCACTAGGATTTCTTCTCTTATTTCTCTTGCCTTTTATTCCACTAGTAGTATTAGATGTAATAATATTTGAATTTCTTACATGAAGCCTTGTCATTTATTATTCATTTTTTCAATAGGATTTCTTCATCTTATTTCTCTTGCCTTTTATTCCACTAGTAGTATTAGATGTAATAAAAGATTTGAATTTCCTTTGCATGAAGTCTTGTCAATTATTATTCATTTTTCAATAGGATTTCTTCATCTTATTTCTCTTGCCTTTTTATTCCACTAGTAGTATTAGATGTAATAAGATTTGAATTTCTTTGTGAAGTCTTTGTAATTATTATTCATTTTTCAATAGGATTTCTTCATCTTATTTCTCTTGCCTTTTATTCCACTAGTAGTATTAGATGTAATAAGATTTGAATTTCTTACATGAAGTCTTGTCAATTATTATTCATTTTTCAATAGGATTTCTTCATCTTATTTCTCTTGCCTTTTATTCCACTAGTAGTATTAGATGTAATAAGATTTGAATTTCTTACATGAAGCCTTGTCATTTATTATTCATTTTTCAATAGGATTTCTTCATCTTATTTCTCTTGCCTTTTATTCCACTAGTAGTATTAGATGTAATAAGATTTGAATTTCTTACATGAGAAGTCTTGTCAATTATCATTCATTTTTCAATAGGATTTCTTTCATCTTATTTCTCTTTGCCTTATTCCACTAGTAGTATTAGATGTAATAAGATTTGAATTTCTTACATGAAGGCCTGTCAATTATTGTCATTTTTTCAATAGGATTTCTTTCATCTTATTTCTCTTGCCTTTTATTCCCTGGTAGTATTAGATGTAATAAGATTTGAATTTCTTACATGAAGCCTTGTCAATTATTATTCATTTTTCAATAGGATTTCTTTCATCTTATTTCGCTTGCCTTTTTATTCCACTAGTAGTATTAGATGTAATAAGATTTGAATTTCTTACATAAAACATTGTCAATTATTATTCATTTTTCAATAGGATTTCTTTCATCTTATTTCGCTTGCCTTTTATTCCACTAGTAGTATTAGATGTAATAAGATTTGAATTTCTTACATGAAGTCTTGTCAATTATTATTCATTTTTCAATAGGATTTCTTCATCTTATTTCTCTTGCCTTTTATTCCACTAGTAGTATTAGATGTAATAAGATTTGAATTTCTTACATGAAGTCTTGTCAATTATTATTCATTTTTCAATAGGATTTCTTCATCTTATTTCTCTTGCCTTTTATTCCACTAGTAGTATTAGATGTAATAAGATTTGAATTTCTTACTTGAAGCCTTGTCATTTTTTATTATTCATTTTTCAATGGGATTTCTTCATCTTATTTCTCTTGCCTTTTATTCCACTAGTAGTATTAGATGTAATAAGATTTGAATTTCTTACATGAAGTCTTGTCAATTATCATTCATTTTTCAATAGAGTTCTTTCATCTTATTTCTCTTGCCTTTTATTCCACTAGTAGTATTAGATGTAATAAGATTTGAATTTCTTACATGAAGGCCTGTCAATTATTATTCATTTTTCAATGGGATTTCTTTCATCTTATTTCTCTTGCCTTTTATTCCCCTGGTAGTATTAGATGTAATAAGATTTGAATTTCTTACATGAAGCCTTGTCAATTATTATTCATTTTTCAATAGGATTTCTTTCATCTTATTTCGCTTGCCTTTTATTCCACTAGTAGTATTAGATGTAATAAGATTTGAATTTCTTACATAAAACATTGTCAATTATTATTCATTTTTCAATGATTTCTTTGTCTGTTTCTCTTGCCTTTTATTCCCTAGTAGTATTAGATGTAATAAGATTTGAATTTCTTACATGAAGCCTTGTCAATTATTATTCATTTTTCAATAGGATTTCTTTCATCTTGATTTCTCTTGCCTTTTATTCCACTAGTAGTATTAGATGTAATAAGATTTGAATTTCTTACATGAAGCCTTGTCAATTATTATTCATTTTTCAATAGGATTTCTTTCACATCCTTAGTTCTCTTGCCTTTTATTCCACTAGTAGTATTAGATGTAATAAGATTTGAATTTCTTACATGAAGCCTTGTCAATTATTATTCATTTTTCACTAGGATTTCTTTCATCTTATTTCTCTTGCTTTTATTCCACTAGTAGTATTGAATGTAATAAGATTTGAATTTCTTACATGAAGCCTTGTCAATTGTGATTCATTTTTCACTAGGATTTCTTTCATCTTATTTCTCTTTTTATTCCACGAGTAGTATTAGATGTAATAAGATTTGAATTTCTTACATGAAGCCTTGTCAATTATTATTCATTTTTCACTAGGATTTCTTTCATCTTATTTCTCTTGCCTTTTATTCCACTCGTAATAGATGTAATAAGATTTGAATTTCTTACATGAAGCCTTGTCAATTATGATTCATTTTTTACTAGGATTTCTTTCATCTTATTTCTCTTGCCTTTTATTCCACTCGTAGTATTAGATGTAATAAGATTTGAATTTCTTACATGAAGTCTTGTCAATTATTCTTCATTTTTCAATAAGTTTCTTAATCTTATTTCTCTTGCCTTTTATTCCACTAGTAGTATTAGATGTAATAAGATTTGAATTTCACTTACATGAAGCCTTGTCATTTGTGTTATTCATTTTTCAATAGGATTTCTTCATCTTATTTCTCTTGCCTTTTATTCCACTAGTAGTATTAGATGTAATAAGATTTGAATTTCTTACATGATCTTGTCAATTACTATTCATTTTCAATAGGATTTCTTCATCTTATTTCCTCTTGCCTTTTATTCCACTAGTAGTATCAGATGTAATAAGATTTGAATTTCTTACATGAAGCCTTGTCATTTATTATTCATTTTTCAATAGGATTTCTTCATCTTATTTCTCTTGCCTTTATTCCACTAGTAGTATTAGATGTAATAAGATTTGGATTTCTTACATGAAGTCTTGTCAATTATTATTCATTTTTCAATAGGATTTCTTCATCTTTCTTTCTCTTGCCTTTTTTTATTCCACTAGTAGTATTAGATGTAATAAGATTTGAATTTCTTACATGAAGTCTTGTCCATTATTATTCATTTTTCAATAGGATTTCTTCATCTTATTTCTCTTGCCTTTTATTCCACTAGTAGTAGATGTAATAAGATTTGAATTTCTTACATGAAGCCTTGTCAATTATTATTCATTTTCACTAGGATTTCTTTCATCTTATTTCTCTTGCTTTTTATTCCACTAGTAGTATTCGATGTAATAAGATTTGAATTTCTTACATGAAGCCTTGTCAATTATTATTCATTTTTCACTAGGATTTCTTTCATCTTATTTCTCTTGCTTTTATTCCAGTAGTAGTATTAGATGTAATAAGATTTGAATTTCTTACATGAAGCCTTGTCAATTATTATTCATTTTTCACTAGGATTTCTTTCATCTTATTTCTCTTGCCTTTTTTATTCCACTCGTAGTATTAGATGTAATAAGATTTGAATTTCTTACATGAAGCCTTGTCAATTATGATTCATTTTTACTAGGATTTCTTTCATCTTATTTCTCTTGCCTTTTTTATTCCACTAGTAGTATTATATGTAATAAAGATTTGAATTTCTTACATAGTCTTGTCAATTATTATTCATTTTTCAATAGGATTTCTTTCATCTTATTTCTCTTGCCTTTTATTCCACTAGTAGTATTAGATGTAATAAGATTTGAATTTCTTACATGAGAAGCCTTGTCATTTTATTATTCATTTTTTCAATAGGATTTCTTCATCTTATTTCTCTTGCCTTTTATTCCACTAGTAGTATTAGATGTAATAAGATTTGAATTTCTTACATGAAGTCTTGTCAATTATTATTCATTTTCAGCAGGATTTCTTCATCTTATTCTCTTGCCTTTTATTCCACTAGTAGTATCAGATGTAATAAGATTTGAATTTCTTACATGACCTTGTCATTTATTATTCATTTTTCAATAGGATTTCCTTCATCTTATTTCTCTTGCCTTTTATTCCACTAGTAGTATTAGATGTAATAAGATTTGAATTTCTTACATGAAGCCTTATCATTTATTATTCATTTTTCAATAGGATTTCTTCATCTTTATTTCTCTTGCCTTTTATTGCACTAGTAGTATTAGATGTAATAAGATTTGAATTTCTTACATGAAGTCTTGTCAATTATTATTCATTTTTTCAATAGGATTTTCTTCATCTTATTTCTCTTGCCTTTTATTCCACTAGTAGTATTAGATGTAATAGATTTGAATTTCTTACATGAAGCCTTGTCAATTATTATTCATTTTTCACTAGGATTTCTTTCATCTTATTTCTCTTGCTTTTTATTCCACTAGTAGTATTAGATGTAATAAGATTGAATTTCTTTTACATGACCTTGTCAATTATTATTCATTTTTCACTAGGATTTCTTTCATCTTATTTCTCTTGCTTTTTATTCCTGAGTAGTATTAGATGTAATAAGATTTGAATTTCTTGAAGCCTTGTCAATTATTATTCATTTTTCACTAGGATTTCTTTCATCTTTTCTCTTGCCTTTTATTCCACTCGTAGTATTAGATGTAATAAGATTTGAATTTCTTACATGAAGCCTTATTTGTCAATTATGATTCATTTTTACTAGGATTTCTTTCATCTTATTTCTCTTGCCTTTTATTCCTCGTAGTATTAGATGTAATAAGATTTGAATTTCTTACATGAAGTCTTGTCAATTATTCTTCATTTTTCAATAAGTTCTTAATCTTATTTCTCTTGCCTTTTATTCCACTAGTAGTATTAGATGTAATAAGATTTGAATTTCTTACATGAAGCCTTGTCATTTATTATTCATTTTTCAATAGGATTTCTTCATCTTATTTCTCTTGCCTTTTATTCCACTAGTAGTATTAGATGTAATAAGATTTGAATTTCTTGCAAGTCTTGTCAATTATTATTCATTTTTCAATAGGTTCTTCATCTTATTTCTCTTGCCTTTTATTCCACTAGTAGTATCAGATGTAATAAGATTTGAATTTACATGAAGCCTTGTCATTTATTATTCATTTTTTCAATAAGTTCTTCATCTTATTTCTCTTGCCTTTTATTCCACTAGTAGTATTAGATGTAATAAGATTTGAATTTCTTACATGAAGTCTTGTCAATTATTATTCATTTTTCAATAGGATTTCTTCATCTTATTTTCTCTTGCCTTTTTATTCCACTAGTAGTATTAGATGTAATAAGATTTGAATTTCTTATGAAGTCTTGTCCATTATTATTCATTTTTCAATAGGATTTCTTCATCTTATTTCTCTTGCCTTTTATTCACTAGTAGTATTAGATGTAATAAGATTTGAATTTCTTACATGAAGCCTTGTCAATTATTATTCATTTTTCACTAGGATTTCTTTCATCTTATTTCTCTTGCTTTTTATTCCACTAGTAGTATTCGATGTAATAAGATTTGAATTTCTTACATGAAGCCTTGTCAATTATTATTCATTTTTCACTAGGATTTCTTTCATCTTATTTCTCTTGCTTTTATTCCAGTAGTAGTATTAGATGTAATAAGATTTGAATTTCTTACATGAAGCCTTGTCAATTATTATTCATTTTCACTAGGATTTCTTTCATCTTATTTCTCTTGCCTTTTATTCCACTCGTAGTATTAGATGTAATAAGATTTGAATTTCTTACATGAAGCCTTGTCAATTATGATTCATTTTTTACTAGGATTTCTTTCATCTTATTTCTCTTGCCTTTTATTCCACTAGTAGTATTATATGTAATAAGATTTGAATTTCTTACATGAAGTCTTGTCAATTATTATTCATTTTTCAATAGGATTTCTTTCATCTTATTTCTCTTGCCTTTTATTCCACTAGTAGTATTAGATGTAATAAAGTTGAATTTCTTTATGAAGCTTGTCATTTATTATTCATTTTTCAATAGGATTTCTTCATCTTATTTCTCTTGCCTTTTATTCCACTAGTAGTATTAGATGTAATAAGATTTGAATTTCTTACATGAAGTCTTGTCAATTATTATTCATTTTTCAATAGGATTTCTTCATCTTATTCTACCTTTTATTCCACTAGTAGTATCAGATGTAATAAGATTTGAATTTCTTACATGAAGCCTTTATCATTTATTATTCATTTTTCAATAGGATTTCTTCATCTTATTTCTCTTGCCTTTTATTCCACTAGTAGTATTAGATGTAATAAGATTTGAATTTCTACATGAAGCCTTATCATTTATTATTCATTTTTCAATAGGATTTCTTCATCTTATTTCTCTTGCCTTTTATTGCACTAGTAGTATTAGATGTAATAAGATTTGAATTTCTTACATGAAGTCTTGTCAATTATTATTCATTTTTTCAATAGGATTTCTTCATCTTATTTCTCTTGCCTTTTTATTCCACTAGTAGTATTAGATGTAATAAGATTTGAATTTCTTACATGAAGTCTTGTCAATTATTATTCATTTTTCAATAGGATTTCTTCATCTTATTTCTCTTGCCTTTTATTCCACTAGTAGTATTAGATGTAATAAGATTTGAATTTCTTTTATGAAGCCTTGTCATTTATTATTCATTTTTCAATAAGGATTTCTTCCTCTTATTTCTCTTGCCTTTTATTCCACTAGTAGTATTAGATGTAATAAGATTTGAATTTCTTACATGAAGTCTTGTCAATTATCATTCATTTTTCAATAGGATTTCTTTCATCTTATTTCTCTTGCCTTTTATTCCACTAGTAGTATTAGATGTAATAAGATTTGAATTTCTAACATGAAGGCCTGTCAATTATTATTCATTTTTCAATAGGATTTCTTTCATCTTATTTCTCTTTTTATTCCCCTAGTAGTATTAGATGTAATAAGATTTGAATTTCTTACATGAAATGTATCCAATTATTATTCATTTTTCAATAGGATTTCTTTCATCTTATTTGATTGCCTTTTATTCCACGAGTAGTATTAGATGTAATAAGATTTGAATTTCTTTAACATTGTCAATTATTATTCATTTTTCAATAGGATTTCTTTCATCTTATTTCTCTTGCCTTTTATTCCCCTAGTAGTATTAGATGTAATAAGATTTGAATTTCTTACATGAAGCCTTGTCAATTATTATTCATTTTTCAATAGGATTTCTTTCATCTTATTTCTCTTGCCTTTTATTCCCCTAGTAGTATTAGATGTAATAAGATTTGAATTTCTTACATGAAGCCTTGTCAATTATTATTCATTTTTTCAATAGGATTTCTTTCATCTTAGTTCTCTTGCCTTTTATTCCACTAGTAGTATTAGATGTAATAAGATTTGAATTTCTTACATGAAGCCTTGTCAATTATTATTCATTTTTCACTAGGATTTCTTTCATCTTATTTCTCTTGCTTTTTATTCCACTAGTAGTATTAGATGTATCAGATTTGAATTTCTTACATGAAGCCTTGTCAATTATTATTCATTTTTCACTAGGATTTCTTTCATCTTATTTCTCTTGCTTTTTATTCCACTAGTAGTATTAGATGTAATAAGATTTGAATTTCTTACATGAAACCTTGTCAATTATGATTCATTTTTTACTAGGATTTCTTTCATCTTATTTCTCTTGCCTTTTATTCCACTGTAGTATTAGATGTAATAAGATTTGAATTTCTTACATGAAGTCTTGTCAATTATTCTTCATTTTTCAATAGGATTTCTTCATCTTATTTCTCTTGCTTTTTATTCCACTAGTACTATTATATGTAATAAGATTTGAATTTCTTACATGAAATATATCATTTATTATTCATTTTTCAATAGGATTTCTTCATG
>JBBBDQ010015958.1:0-33584 GCA_037127315.1 Ascarosepion bandense | reverse complement strand
AGTTAACAGTAAATTTTTTGAGCCAATAATGGATCGAGTTAACATTAAATTCATTTATTTATTAATCGTATTAACAGTACCCCATTTGTCTTGTTTTAATTTGAGTTAACAGTAAATTTATTTTGTTTGATCGGAGTTAAATAGCAACTTATTTATTTAAATGGATCGGAGCACATTAAATTATTTATTTAAATGGATCGGAGTTAACAGTAAAATTTATTTACAGGAATGACCACAGAAAATTTGTTTATTTAAATGATCGAGTTAACAGTAAATTTATTTATTTAAATGGATCGGAGTTGCAATGGTATCATTTTTATTTTCAAATGACCTATTATAAATTTATTTAAATGGATCGGAGTTAATATGCAAATTTATTTATTTAATGGATTTGCTAAAGTAAATTCTGCTTTCAATATTTTTAAATGGACTTGGAGTTACAATTATAAATTTCTATTTATTTAAATGAATTGAGTTAAACATTAAATTTATTTTATTTAGAGATGATCTTAGTTAATACAAATTTATTTATTTAAATGATCTGAGTTAAATAAAAAATTTATTTAAATGGATTGAGTTAACAGCAGAAAATTTATTATTTAAATGGATCGACAATATTAAATTTATTTATATGTAATCGATCGGAGTTAATGCAAATTTATTTATAATGGATCAAGATAATATAAATTTGTTTATTTAACGATTCGAGTTAACAGTAAAATTATTTATTTAAATGGATCGAGTTAAAGGTAAATTTATTTATTTAAATGGATTCGAGTTAAGAAATTTATTTAAATGACTTGAGTTAACAGTAAATTTATTTATTTAAATGGATTCGAGTTAACAGTAACCCGGATCGGAGTTATCAGTAAATTTATTTATTTAAATGGATCGACATACGTAATTTATTTAAATGGATTCGGAGTTAAAGGGCTATAAAATTCATTTTTATTTAAATGGATCGAGTACAGTAAATTTATTTATTTAAAATGGATTCTGAGTTAAGAAAATTTCATTATTTAATGGATCGGAGTTAACAGTAAATCATTTATTTAAATGGATCGGAGTTAACAGTAAATTATTTTTATTTAAATGGATCGAGAGTTAACAGTAACTATTTTAAATGGATCGGATAATAAAATTATTTATTTAAATGGATTTATTAATAAAATTATTTATTTAAATGGATCGGAGTTAACAGCAAATTTATTTAAATGGATCGAGTTAACAGAAAATTTATTTAGTTTAAATGACTTGAGTTAACAGTAAATTTATTTATTTAAATGGATTTGAGTTAACAGTAAATTTGTTTTATTTAATGGATCGAGTTAACAGTAAATTTATTTAAATGGGATCGGAGTTAACAGTAAATTTATTTATTTAAATGGATCGCGAGTTAACAGTAAATTTATTTATATACCGGATTCTGAGTTAACAGTAAATTTATTTATTTATAGTGGATCGAGTTAAATATTAAATTTATTTATTTAAATGGATCGGATAACAGTAAATTATTTATTTAAAATGGATTCTATTAACAGTAAATTTTATTTATTTAAATGGATCGAGCGGTGTCAGCAAAATTTATTTATTTAAATGGATCGGAGTTAACATTAAATTTATTTATTTAAATGATCGGCGAATAGTAAATTTATTTATTTAAAATGACTGAGTTAACAGTAAATTTATTTGTTTTAAATGGATCAGAATTGCTGCAAATTTATTTATTTTAAATGGATACGAAGTTAACAGTAAATTTATTTAAATGGATCGAGTTAACAGTAAATGGTTTATTTAAATGGATCGGATAATAACAGTAAATTTATTTATTTAAAATGGATCTGAGTTAACAGTAAATTATTTATTTAAATGATCGGAGTTAACATTAAATTTATTTATTTAAATGGATCGGATAATGCAAATTAGTTTATTTAAATGAATGAGTTAACAGTAAAATTTATTTAAATGGATCGGAGTTAACAGTAAATTTATTTATTTAGTTTTAATTTGAGTTAACAGTAAATTTATTTATTGTTTCGGATCGAGTTAGTAAATTTATTTATTTATCGGATCGAGTTAAATAGTAAAATTTATTTATTTAAATGGACTTGAGTTAACAGTAAATTTATTTATTAAAATGGATCGGAGTTAACAGTAAAATTTATTTGTTTAAGAAATGATCTGGAGTTAACAGTAAGATTATTTAAATGATTCGGAGTTACTATTGAATTACTTATTTAGATGGATCGGAGTTAACAGTAAATTTATTTATTAAATGGATCGAGCATAAAATTTATTTAAATGGATCGAGTTAACAGTAAATTGAGTCGAGTTTAAAATGGATCGAGTTACACAATTTATTTATTTAAATGGATCGAGTTAACAGTAAATTATTTATATAAATGGATCGAGTTACTATAAATGTGGTTATTAAATGGACTTGTTAACAGTAAATTTATTTATTGTTTGATTCGATTTAACAGTAAATTTATTTATTTAATGGATCGAGTTAACAGAAAATTTATTTATTTAAATGACTTGAGTTAACAGTAAATTTATTTATAAATGGATCGGAGTTAACAGTAAATTATTTATTTAAATGGATCGGAGTAAACAGTAAATTTATTTATTTAAATGGATCGAGTTAACAGTAAATTTATTTATTTAAATGGATCGAGTTAACAGTAAATTCTATTTATTTAAATGGATCGAGTTAACAGTAAATTTAATGAGTTTAAATGGATCGGAGTTAATATAATTGCATTATTTAAATGGATCGAGTATTATAAATTGATTAAATGGATCGAGTTAACAGTAAATTACGTCATTTAAATGATCAAAAAGTTAACATTAAATTTTATTTATTTAAATGGAACGGAGTTAACAGTAAATTTATTTATATAAATGGATCGGAGTTAACAGTAAATTTATTTATTTAAATGGATTCGGAGTTAACAGAAAATTTATTTATTTAAATGGAATGAGTTATTGAAAAATTTTATTTATTTAAATGGACTGGAGTTAACAGTAAATTTATTTATTTAAACGGATCGGAGTTATTATTAAATTATTTATTTAAATGGATCGGAGTTAACAGCAAATTTATTTATTTAAAATGGATCGAGCACAGTATTTATTTAAATGGATCGAGCACATAAATTATTTATTGAAATGGATCAGCACATTAAATTATTTCTATTTAAATGGATCGAGTTAACAGCAATTGATTATAAATGGATCGGAGTTAACAGTAAAATTATTTATTTAAATGGATCGGAGTTAACAAAGAATTTATTTATTTAAATGGATCGAGCATGGTAAATTTATTTATTTAAATGACTTGGAGTTATAAAATTATTTATTTAAATGGACTTGAGCACAGTAAATTTATTTATTTAAATGGATCGTGATAATAAAATTTATTTAAATGGATCGGAGTTAACAGTAAATTTATTTATTTAAATGGATTCGAGTTAATGAGTAAATTTATTTATTTAAATGGATCGGAGTTAATGAAAAATTCTATTTATAAGTAAATGGATCGATAATTAAAATTTATTTATTTAAATGGACTGAGTTAACAGTAAATATTTATTTAATGGATCGAGTTAACATTAAATTTATTTATTTAAATGGATCGAGTTAACAGTAATTATTTATTTAATGATCGGAGTTAACAGTAAATTTATTTATTTAAATGGATCGAGTTAACAGTAAATTTATTTATTTAAATGGATCGGAGTTACAGTAAATTTATTTATTTAAATGACTGAGTTAACAGTAAATTTATTATTTAAATGGATCGGAGTTAACACAGTAAATCGATTTATTTAATGACTTGTTACCAGTAAATTTATTTAAATGGATCGGATAACATTAAATTTATTTATTTTTTAAATGGTGATCGGAGTTAACAGAAATTCTATTTATTTTTAAATGGATCGGAGTTAACTGTAAATTTATTTATATAAATGGATTTGGAGTTAACAGTAAATTTATTTATTTGTGGGATCGGAGTTAACATTGAATTTATTTATTTAAATGATCGAAAGCAACAGTAATTTATTTATTTAAATGGATTCGAGTTAACAGTAAATTTATACTATTTTTGAAATGGACCTGAGTTAAGAAAATTATTTATATAAATGGATCGGAGTTAACAGTAAATTTATTTATTTAAATGGATCGGAGTTAACAGTGCAATTTATTTATTTAATGGATCGGAGTTAACAGTAAATTTATTTATCAAATGAACGGAGTTAACAGTAAATTTATTTATTTAAATGGATTATCTGAGTTAACAGTAAAATTTATTTAAATGGATCGAAAGCAATAATAAATTCTATTGTTTTAAATGGATCGGAGTTAACAGTAAATTTATTTATTGAAACGGATTCAGAATTAACAGTAAATTTATTTATTTAAATGGATCGGAGTGTTGCAGTAAAATTTGACGAATGGATCGCAGCGGCGAAAATTTATTTATTTAAATGGATCGGAGTTAACAGTAAATTTATTTATTTAAATGGATCGGAGTTACCAGTAAATTTATTTATTTAAATGGATCGGAGCAATATTAAATTCATTATTTAAATGGATCGATAACATTAAATTTATTTATTTAAATGGATCGGAGTTAACAGTAACTATTTGAGCTAAATGGATCGGAGTTAACAGTAAATTTATTTAAAATGGATCGAGCGTATTGTGCAAATTTATTTATTTAAATGGATCGGATAATAAATTTATTTATTTAAATGGATCGAGTTAACAGTAAAATTATTTATTTAAATGGATCGGAGTTAAGCGTAAATTTATTTAAATGGATCGGCAGCAATAAAAAATTCATTATCATAACGGATCGCGTTAACAGTAAATTTATTTATTAAAATGGATCGAGTTAACAGTAAATTTATTTATTTAAATGGATCGGAGCACAGAAATTTATTTATTTAAATGTCGGAGTTAACAGTAAAATTTATTTATTTAAATAGATCGGAGTTAACAGTAACGAGTTTGTTTTTAAATGTGATCGGAAAGAACAGTAAATTTATTGAATGTAATGGAGTTAACATTAAATTTATTTATTTAAATGGATCGGAGTTAACAGTAAATTTATTTATTTAAAATGGATCGGAGTTAACAGTAAATTTATATAAATGGATTCGAGTTAACAGTAAATTTATTTATTTAAATGGATCGGAGTTAACAGTAAATTTACCAGAGTCAAATGGATCGAGTCAAATAAAAATTTATTTATTTAAATGGAATGGGATAACAGTAAATTTATTTATTTAAAATGGACTATTAACAGCACCATTTTATTTGTACTGATCGAGTTAACAGTAAATTTATTTAAATGGATCGGAGTTGTACAGTAAATTCTGTTTATTTAGATGGACTTGGAGTTAACAGTAAATTTATTTATTTAAATGGATTTGAGTTAAGAAATTTATTTATTTAAATTGATCGGGAGTTGACAGTAAATTTATTTATTTAAATGGATCGAGCACAGTAAATTTATATTTAAATGATCGGAGTTACTAAAAATTTATTTATTGGAATGATTCGAGTTAAGAAAATTATTTATATAAATGGACCGAAAGCACATTAAATTTATTTATTTAATGGATCAGAGTTAACATTAAATTCATTTATTTAAGTGGATCGGAGTTGAAAATTGAGTTTGTTTAAATGACTGAGTTAACAAATTTATTTATTTAAATGGATTTGATAATATAAATTTATTTATTTAAATGGATCGGAGTTAACATTAAATTTAT
This sequence comes from Ascarosepion bandense, assembly GCA_037127315.1. Taxonomy (NCBI): domain Eukaryota; kingdom Metazoa; phylum Mollusca; class Cephalopoda; order Sepiida; family Sepiidae; genus Ascarosepion; species Ascarosepion bandense. The sequence goes on along the minus strand of JBBBDQ010015958.1, from coordinate 27,801 downwards.
TTATTTAAAATGGATCAGAGTTAACATTAAATTTATTTATTTAAATGACTGATACAGTAAATTTATTTAAATGGATCGGAGTTAACAGTAAAATTATTTATTAAATGGATCGGAGTTAATAGTAGTAAATTTATTTATTTAAATGGATCGGAGTTACCAGTAAATTTATTCATAAATGGATCGAGTTAGTTGCAATTGATTATTAAATGGATCGAGTTAACAGTAAAATTTATTTCATTTAAATGATCGGAGTTAATATAAAATTTATTTATTTAAATGGATCGGAGTTAACAGTAAATTTATTTAAATGGATCGGAAAGTTAAATATTTAAATTATTTATTTAAATGGATCGAGCACAGTAAATTTACTATTTAAATGGATCGGATAACTGTAAATTTATTTTATATAAATGGATCGGAGTTAACAGTAAATTTATTTATTTAAAGGGACTGAGTTAACATTAAATTTATTTATTTAAAATGGATCGGAATAACAGTAACTATTTATTTAAATGGATCTGAGTTAACAGTAAATTTATTTACACTAAATAAATTAAATGGACTGAGCACAAAATTTATTTATATGTTTTGATTCGAAAGCGAAGCAAATTTATTTTAGTAAATGGATCGGAGTTAACAGTAAAATTTATTTATTTAAATGACTGAGTTAACAGTAAAATTTATTTATTTAAATGGATCGAAAGTTAAGAAATTTATTTATTTAAATGGATCGGAGTTAACAGTAAATTTATTTATTTAAAATGGATCGGAGCACAGTAAATTTATTTAAATGGATCAGAATTGACAGTAAATTTATTTATTTAAATGGATCGGCTACAAAATTTATTTATTTAAATGGATCAGAATTGACAGTAAATTTTATTTTATTTAAATTGGATCGAGTAACAGTAAATTTATTTAAATGACTGTGTTAACAGTAAAATTGGTTTATTTAAGTCGGATCGAGTAATAAAATTATTTACTAATGACTCGAGTTAAGAGTAAATTTATTTAAATGGATCGGAAGTTAACAGTAAATTCATTTATATAAATGGATCGGAGTTAACAGTAAATTATTTATTTAAACGGATCGGAGTTATTGCAAAATTTATTTATTTGCTCGATTCTGAGTTAACATTAAATTATTTATTTAAATGGATCGGAGTTAACAGTACATTTAAATGGATCGGAGTTAACAGTAAATTTTATTACTTAAATGGATCGAGTTAACAGTAAATTTATATTTATTTAAATGGATCGTTAACAGTAAAATTTATTTATTTAAAATGGATCGAGTTAACAGTAAATTATTTATTTAGCCAGATCGGAGCACAGTAAATTTATTTATTTAATGGATCGAGTTAACAGTAAATTTATTTAAATGTATCGGAGTTACTTAAATTTATTTACATTTAAATGGACGGAGCAATATTAAATTTATTTATTTAAATGGATCGGAGTTAACAGTAAATTTATTTATTTAATGCAATTTGGAGCACAGAATTATTTATAAAAATGGATCGAGTTAACAGTAAATTTATTTATATTAAATGGATCGAGCACAGTAAATTTATTTATTTAAAATGATCGAGTTAACAGTAAATTTATTTATTTCAATTAGTTCCGAGTTAACAGTAAATTTATTTATTTAAATGGATCGGAGTTGCCGAAAATTTATTTATTTAAATGGATCGAGCACAGTAAATTTAATAAATGGATCGGAGTTAACAGTAAATTCGAGTTTATTTAAATGGATCGGAGTTACTGTGCAAATTTATTTATTTAAATGGATTCGAGTTAACAGTAAATTTATTTATTTAAATTGATCGGAGTTGACAGTAAATTTATTTATTTAAATGGATCGTGAGTTAACAGTAAATTTATTTAATTGGATTGAGTTATTGTAAATTTTATTTATTTAAAATGGACCGAGTTAACATTAAAATTTATTTATTTAAATGGATCGAGTTAAGAAAGGCAATTGAGTCATTTTTAAATGGACCGAGTTATTGAAAATTTATTTAAATGGACTGGAGTTAATGAGTCAAATTTATTTATTTAAATGGATCGGAGTTAACAGCAAATTTATTTATTTAAATGGATCGAGTTAACAGTAAATTTATTTAAATGGATCGGAGTTAACATTAAATTTCTTTATTTAAATGGAGTTAACAGTAAATTTATTTATATAAATGGATCGGAGTTAACAGTAACGATTACTTAAAATGGATCGGAGTTAACAGCAATCTTATTTATTTAAATGGATCGGAGTTAACAGTAAATTTATTTATTTAAATGATCGGGAAAGCACAGTAAATTTATTTATTTACATGGATCAGAGTTACAGCAAATTTATTTATATAAATGGATCGGAGTTAACAGTAAATTATTTATTTAAATGGATCGGAGTTAACAGTAAAATTTATTTATTTAAATGGATTCGAGCAATATAAATTTATTTATTTAAATGGATCGAGTTAGTCGGTAAATTTATATTTATTTAAATGGATCTGGAGTTAACAGTAAAATTGTTATTTTATTTAAATGGATCGGAGTTAACATTAAATCTATTTATTTAAATGGATCGATAACAGTAAAATTATTTATTTAAATGGATCGAGCACAGTAAATTTATTTAAATGGATCGAGTTAACAGTAAAATTTACTTATTTAAATGGATCGGAGTTAACATTAAAATCATTTTCTTATTTAAATGGATCGGAGTTAACAGTAAATTTATTTATATAAATGGATCGGAGCAATATAAATTTATTTGATTAAATGACTTGGAGTTATTGCAATTATTTATTTAAATGGATCGGAAAGTTAACAGTAAATTTATTTATTTAAATGGATCGGAGTTAACAGGTAAATTTATTTATTTAAATGAATGAGTTAACAGTAAACGAGTTTATTTAAATGGATTTGAGTTAACATTAATTATTTATTTAAATGGATCAGAGTTAACAGTAAATTTATTTATTTAAATGGATCGGAGTTAATGAAAAATTTAATAAATGGATCGGAGCACAGTAAATTATTTATTTAATATTCGGAGTTAACAGTAAATTTATTTATTTAAAATGGATCGGAGTTAACATTAAATTGTTTATTTAAATGGATCGGAGTTAACAGTAAATTTATTTATTAAATGATCGGAGTTAATACAAATTTATTTATTTAAATGGATTCAGTTAACAGTAAATTTATTCATATAAACGATTCGGAGCATTGTATTTATTTATTTAAATGGATCGGAGTTAACAGTAAATTTATTTATTTAAATGGATCGGAGTTAACAGTAAATTATTTGGTCAATGGATCGGAGTTAACAGCAAATTTATCGGGAAATGATCGAGTTAACATTAAATTTATTTATTTAAATGGATCGGAGTTACTATAAATTTATTTATTTAAATGGATCGTTAACTGTAAATTGTATTTATATAAAATGGACTGAGTTAACGTAAAATTTATTTATTTAAAGGAATGGAGTTAACATTAAATTTAGTTTATTTAAAAATGGATTCTATTAACAGTAAATTTATTTATTTAAATGGATCTGAGTTACGAAAAATTTATTTATTTTTAAATGGATTCGAGTTAACAGTAAATTTATTTATATAAATGATTCTGAGTTAACAGTAAATGATTATATAAATGATCGCGAGTTAAACAGTAAAATTTATTTATTTAAAATGGATTCAGTTAACAGTAAATTTATTTTATTTTAAATGGATCGGATAATAAAATTGGTTTATTTAAATGGATCGGAGTTAACAGCAATTTATTTATTTAAATGGATTCGGAGTTAACAGTAAATTTATTTAAATGGATCGGAGAATACGCAAATTTATTGACATTAGAGCGGATCGGAGTTAACAGAATTTATTTATTTAAATGAATTTAGAATTGAAAAGAATTATTTATTTTGAATGGATCGAATTAACAGTAATTATTGCAGCCCGATCAAAATAACAGTAACTGTATTTATTTGAAATGATCGAGTTAACAGAAAAATTCGAGCCATTTTCAAATGATCGAGTTAAGAGTAAATTTATTTAAATGGATCGGAGTTAACAGTAAATTCATTTATATAAATGATCGGAGTTAACAGTAAATTTATTGCTTTAAATGGATCGGAGTTAATAGTAAATTTATTTATTTAAATGGATCGGATAATATTAAATTTATTTTATTTAAATGGATCGAGTTAACAGTAAATTTGTTAGTCGGATCTGGAGTTATCAGTAAATTTATCGGGTTTAAATGGAATGGAGTTAACAGTAAATTTATTTTATTTAAATGATCGGAGTTAACAGTGTCTTCTATTTATTTAATGATCGAGGCACAGTAAATTTATTTAAATGGATCGAGCAACAGTAAATTGTATTGTTTAAATGGATCGAGCAATAAAGTGCAAATTTATTTTATTTAAATGGATCGGAGTTAACAGTAAATTTATTTACGTAATTGATCGAGTTGAGCAGTGGTAAATTTATTTATTTAAATGGATCGGAGTTAACAGTGAATTATTTCAATGGATCGGAGTTAACAGTAAATTTTTATTTATTTAATGGATCGGAGTTACACAGTAATTTATTTATTTAAATGGATCGAGTTAACAGTAAATTTATTCATATAAATGGATCGAGTTAACAGTAAATTTATTTATTTAAATGGATCTGAGTTAACAGTAAATTTATTTATTTAAACGTAGGGATCGGAGAGTTAACAGTAAATTTATTCATATAAATGGATCGAGCAGAAAACAAATTTATTCATTTAAATGGATCGAGTTAACAGTAAAATTTATTTATTTAAATGGATCGGAGTTAACAGTAAATTTATTTATTTAAATGGACGAGTTAACATAAATTTATTTATTTAAATGGATCGGAATTAACATTAACTATTTATTTAAATGATTCTGAGTTAACAGTAAATTTATTATTTAAATGGATCTAGCACAGTAAATCAATGAAGTTTTCCGGATCGGAGTTAACAGTAAATTTTATTTATTTAAATGATCGAGTTAACATTAAAATTTATTTATTTTCAAATGGATCGGAGTTAATAAAAGAATTGATGATATAAATGGATCGGAGTACAGTAAATTTATTTATTTAAATGGATCGAAAGCACAGTAAATTTATTTATTAATGATCGAGTTACAGTAAAATTTATTTATTAAATGACTGAGTACAGTAAATTTATTTATTTATATGGATCGAAGTTAACAGTAAATTTATTATATAAATGGATCGAGTTAACAGTAAATTTATTTATTTAAATGGATCGGAAAGCACAGTAAATTTATTTATTTAAATGGATTCGAGTTAACAGTAAATTTATTTATTTAAATGGACTGAGTTAACAGTAAATTCTTTATTTATTTAGTTTGATCGAGCACAGTAAATTTATTTATTAAATGGATCGAAAGTTAACATTAAATTTATTTTTATTTAAACAATCGAACAATAAAACTAATTGTACTTCTATGTTTAACTGGTTCGTCAGTACAATCACCAAGAAATTCATCCCAGTTACAACAACTATCGCCTGAAACGGACTATAAGAGTTATATGAACCCACTGTCCATTGAACGAGTTAACAGTAAATTTATTTATATAAATGGATCGGAGTTTACAGTAACGGATTTATTTAAATGGATCGAGTTAACAGTAAATTTATTTATTTAAATGGATCGGAGTATTGTGTAAATTTATTTATTTAAATGGATCGGAGTTAACAGTAAATTTATTTATTTAAATGATCGGAGTTACAGTAATTTATTTATTTAAATGGATCGGAGTTAACATTAAATTTATTTTCATTTAAATGGATCGAGTTAACAGTAAAATTTATTTATTTAAATGGATCGAGTTAACATTAAATTTATTTATTTAAATGCATTCTGAGTTAACAGTAAATTTATTTATTTAAATGATCGGAGTTAACAGTAAATATATTTATATGTTTGAACGGAGTTAACAGTAAATTATTTATTTAAATGAATGAGCACAGTAAATTTATTTATTTAAATGGATTCTAGTTAACAGTAAATTTATTTATTTAAAATGGATCGGAGTTAACAGTAAATTTATTTATTTAAATGGATCGAGTTAACAGTAAATTTATTTATTTAAATGAATCGGAGTTAACAGTAAATTTATTTATTTAAATGGATCGGAGTTAACAGTAAATGTATTTATTTAAATGGATCGGAGTTAACAGTAAATTTATTTATATAAATGGATCGGATAACAGTAAATTTAATGATTATTTAAATGGATCGGAGTTACCGCAGTAAATTCTATTTATTAAAATGGATCGAGTTAACAGTAAATTTATTTATTTTTAAATGGATCGGAGTTAACAGTAATTTATTTATTTAAAATGACCGGAGTTAACAGTAAATTCATATTTTAAATGGATCGGAGTTAACAAAATTTAGTTTATTTAAATGGATCGGAGTTAACAGTAAATTTGTTTTATTTCTTAAATGCAGATCGAGTTACAGTAAATTTATTTATTTAAATTGATCGGAGTTGAGTGAAAAATTTATTTATTTAAATGGATCGAGCACAGTAAATTTATTTAAATGGATCGGACATTAAAAATTATTTATTTAAATGATCTGAGTTAATATAAATTTATTTATATAAATGGATCGGAGTTACTATTTAAATTCATATTTAATAATGGATCGAGTTAACACAAATTTATTTATTTAAATGGGATCGGAGTTAACAGTAAATTTATTTATTAAATGGATCGAGTTAACAGAAATTTATTTATTTAAATGGATTTGAGTTAACAGTAAATTTATTTATTTAATGGATCGAATTAACATTAAAATTTATTTATTTAAATGGACTTGAGTTAACAGTAAATTTATTTATTTAAATGGATCGAGTTAACAGTAAATTCATTTAAAATGGATCGGAGTTAACAGTAAATTTATTTATTTAATGGATCGAGTTAACATTGGGTCTATTTATTTAAATGGATCTGAGTTAACAGAAAATTTATTTATATAAATGGATCGGAGTTGCTGTAAAGTTCTATTTGGCTTAAATGGATCGGAGTTAACAGTAAATTTATTTATATTTAAATGATCGGAAGCTACCAGTAAATTTATGCCTATTTAAATGATCGGAGTTACCAGTAAATTTATTTATTTACATGGATCGGATAACAGTAAAATTTATTTATGTTAAAATTGATCGGAGTTAATAAAATTTATTTATTTAAATGGATCGGAGTTAACAAAATTTATTTATTTAAATGGATCGAGTTAACAGAAATTTATTTATTTAAATGGATCGAAAGTTACAGTATTTGATTATTTAAATGGATCTATTAACAGTAAAATTTATTTATTTAAATGATTCGAGTTAACATTAAATTTATTTATTTAATGGATCGGAGTTAAACAGTAAATTTATTTATTTAAATGGATCGAGTTAACAGTAAATTTATTTGAAATGGATTCTGGATAATAAAAATTTATTTATTTAATGGATCGAGTTAACATTAAATTTATTTATTTAAATGGATCGGAGTTAACAGTAAATTTATTTATATAAATGGACTGAGTTTATGAAAAATTTATTTATTTAAATGGATCGAGTTAACAGTAAATTTATTTATTTAAATGGATCGGAGTTAACAGTAAATTTATTTATTTAAATGACTGAGTTAACAGTAAATTTATTTATTTAAATGGATTCGAGTTAACAGTAAATTTATTTATTTAAATGATCAGAGTTAACATTAAATTTATTTATTTAAATGGATCGGAGTTAACAGTAAATTTAGTTTATTTAAATGGATCGATAACATTAAATTTACTTATTTAAATGGATCTAGAGTTAACAGTAAATTTATTATTTAAAATGACCGAGTTAACAGTAAATATATTTATATGTAAATGGATTCAGTATAATAAAATTTATTTATTTAAATGACCTGAGTTAACAGTAAATTCTATTTATTTAAATGATCTGGAGTTAACAGTAAATTTACGAGCCGAAATGGACTTGGAGTTGTAGTAAAATTATTTATTTAAATGGATCGGAGTTAACAGTAAAATTTATTTATTTAAACAATCGAAAGCAACAGTAAATTTATTTATTTAAATGGATCGGATAATAGTACCCTATTTATTTAATGGATCGGAGTTAAAGAAAAATTTATTTATATAAATGGATCGGAGTTAACAGTAAATTTATTTATTTAAATGGATGGAGCTAACAGTAAATTTATTTATTTAAATGGATTCTGATACAGTAAATTCATTTATTGTGTTCTTGATCGGAGTTAACAGTAAATTTATTTATTTAAATGGATCGAGTGTCAGTAAATTTATTTAAATGGATCGAGTTAACAGTAAATTTATTTATTTAAATGATCTAGAGCACAGTAAATTTATTTATTTAAATGATCGAGTTAACAGTAAATTTATTTATCAATTGATCGGATGATACAAAATTTATTTATTTAAATGGAGTCTGAGTTAACAGTAAATTTATTGTTAAATGACTCGGAGTTAACAGCAATCTTATTTATTAAATGTATTCGAGTTAACAGCAAATTTATTTATATAAATGTATCTTATTAATATTAAATTTATTTATTTAAAATGGATCGGAGTTAACATTAAATTTATTTATTTAAGTGGATCGGAGTTAACAGTAAATTTATTTATTTAAATGGATCGGAGTTGGGCGGTAAATTTGTTTGCTTCAAATGGATTTGAGTTAACAGTAAATTTATTTATTATTTAAATGGATCGGAGTTAACATTATTAAATTTATTTATTTAAATGATCAGAGTTAACATTAAATTTTATTTATTTAATGATTCGGAGTTAACAGTAAATTTATTTCATTTAAATGGATCTGAGTTAACAGTAAATTTATTTATTTAAATGGATCGAGTTAAATGCAAATTTATTTATATAAATGGATCGGAGTTAACAGTAAATTTATTTATTTAATGGATCGGAGTTAACAGTAAATTTATTTATTTAAATGGATCGGAGGTAACAGTAAAATTTATTTATTTAAATGGATCGGAGTTAACAGTAAATTTATTTATTTAAATTAATTTGTTAACAGTAAATTTATTTATTATCAGATCGAGTTAACATTAAATTTATTTATTTAACAATGGATCGAGTTAACAGTAAATTTATTTATTTAAATGGATCGAATGACAAATTTATTTATTTAAATGGACTTACGCTGTTAACAGTACCATTTAAATGGATCGCATAAGAAAATTATTTATTTAAATAACGGGAGTTAAGAAAATTTATTTATTTAAATGATCGAGTTAACAGTAAATTTATTTATTTAAATGGATCGAGTTAACATTAAATTTAGTTTGCTTAAATGTGATCGAGCAACATTAAATTTATTTATTTAAATGGATCGAGTTAACAGTAAATTTATTTATAAATGGATCGGAAAGTTAATAGCAAATTTATTTATTTAAATGACTGATACAGTAAATTTATTTAGCTTAAATGGATCGAGTTACAGAAAATTTTATTTGGTTTAGAAATGGATCGGAGTTAACAGTAAATTATTTATTTAAATGGATCGGAGTTAACAGTAAATTATTTATTTAAATGTGATCGAGCAATTAATAAATTTATTTATTTAAATGGATCGGAGTTAACAGTAAATTTATTTATTTAAATGGATCGGAGTTAACAGTAAATTTATTTAAATGGATCGGAGTTAACAGTAAATTTGATTATTTAAATGGATCGGAGTTAACATTAAATTATTTATTTAAATGGATCGGAGTTAACAGTAAATTGAGTTTACATAAATGGATCGAGTTTATGGTAAATTTATTTATTTAAATGGATCGGAGTTAACAGTAAATTTATTATTTAATGGATTCTGAGTTACTAGTAAAATTTATTTATTTAAATGGACTTGAGTTAACAGCAAATTTATTTATTTGGTCGGATCGGAGTTAACAGTAAATTTATTTATTTAAATGGATCGGAGTTAACATTAAATGTATTTATTTTAAATGGAATTGAGTTAACAGTAAATTTATTTATTTAAATGATCGGGTTAACATTGCACTTATTTATTTAAACGGATCGAGTTAACAGTAAATTTATTGTTTAAATGGATCTGAGTTAACAGTAAATATATTTATATAAATGGATCTGAGTTAACAGCAAACTTATTTATTTAAATGACTATTAACAGTAAATTTATTTATTTAAATGGATCGAGTTAAGAAAATAAATTTATTTATTTAATGGATCGAGTTAACAGTGTCTTATTTATTTAACACCGAGCACAGTAATTCTATTTATTTAAATGAATCGAGTTAACAGTAAATTTATTATTTAAATGACTGAGTTAACAGTAAAATTATTTATTTAAATGGACTGAGTTAACAAAAATTTATTTATAAATGGACTTATTTATAGAAAATTTATTTATTTAAATGGATCTGAGTTAATAGTAAATTTATTTATTTAAATGGATCGAGTTAACAGTAAATTCTATTTATTTAAAATGGATCGGAGTTAACAGTAAATTTATTTGCTTTGAAATGGATCGGAGTTAAATGAAAAATTTATTTAAAATGATTCGAGTTAATATAAATTTATCATTTAAATGGATCGGAAAGCACAGTAAATTTATTTATTTAAATGGATCGGAGCAATAGTAAAATTATTTATTTAATTGATCGGAGTTGACAGTAAAATTTTATTATTTTAAATGGATCGGAGTTAACAGTAAATTTATTTAAATGGATCGGAGTTAACAGTAAAATTTATTTATCGAATGATTCTGAGTTGGGTCATAAATCGGTTTATATAAATGGATCTGAGTTAACATTAAATTTGAGCCATTTAGCCGGATCGGAGTTAACATTAAATTTATTTAGAGTTTAAGTGATCGGAGTTACAGCAAATTTATTTATTTAAATGGATCGGAGTTAACAGTAAATTTATTTATTTAAATGATTTGAGTTGTAAATTTATTTATTTAATGACCGGAGTTAACATTAAAATTTATTTATTTAAATGGATCGAGTTAACATTAATTTATTTATTTAAATGGATCGGAGTTACCAGTAAATTTATTTATTTAAATGGATCTGAGTTAACAGTAAATTTATTTATTTAAATGGATCGGAGTTAACAACAGTAAAATTAGTCATATAAATGGATTCTGAGTTAACAGTAAATTTATTTATTTAAATGGATCGGAGTTAAATAGCAATTCTATTTATTTAAATGGATTCTAGGTAACAGTAAATTTATTTATTTAAATGGATCGGAGTTAACAGTAAATCTACGTTTTATTTAAATGGATTCGGAGTTAACAGTAAAATTTTATTTAAATGGATCGGAGTTAAGACAACTTATTTATTTAAATGGATCGAGTTACCAGCAAATTTATTTATTTAAATGGATTCAGACCAGTGAAAAATTTATTTATTTAAATGGATCGGAGTACAGTAAACTATTTAAATGGATCGTGTTAACAGTAAATTTATTTAAGTTTAAATGGATCGAGTTAACAGTAAATTTATTTATTTAAATGACTGACAGCTTGTGCAAATTTATTTATTTAAATGGATCGAAAGCAATAAATTTATTTATTTAAATGGATCGGAGTTAACATTAAAATTATTTTGGTTTAAATGATCTATTAACAGTAAATTTCATTTATTTAAATGGACTTGAGTTAACAGCAATTTATTTAAATGGATCGTAGTTGTAATAAAATTTATTTATTTAAATGGATCGGAGTTACAGTAAATTTATTTATTTGGCCGATCGGAGTTAACAGTAAAATTATTTATTAAATGACTGAGTTATAAATTTATTTAAATGGATCGAGTTAACAGTAATTCATTTATATAAATTTTATCTTGAGTTAACAGTAAAATTATTTATTTAAATGGAATTGAGTTAAGAAAATTTATTTATTTAAAATGGACTTGAGTTAAAATTAAATTTATTTACTTAAATGACTGAGTTAACAGTAAATTTATTTAAATGGATCGGAGTTACCGCAAATTTATTTATTTAAATGGATCGAGTTAACAGTAAATTATTTATTTAAATGGATCGGAGTTAACAAATTTATTTATTTAAATGGATCGAGTTAACAGAATTTATTTATTTAAATAAATCAGAGCACAGTAAATTTATTTATTTTTAAATGGATCGAGTTAACAGTAAATTTAGACATTAAAATGTATCGGAGTTAACATTAAATTTATTTTTTGAAAATGGATCGGAGTTAACAGTAAATTTATTTGTTTAAATGGATCGGATACAGTAAATTTATTTATAAATGGATCGAGTTAACAGTAAATTTATTTATTAAATGGATCGAAAGTTAACAGTAAATTTATTTATTTAAATGGATCGAAAGTACAGTAAATTTGTCGGTTTAAATGGATCGGAGTTAACAGTAAATTTATTTATTTAAATGGATCGGAAGTACGAAAATTTATTTACTAATGATCGGAGTTAACAGTAAATTTATTTAAATGGATCGAGTTGAAGGGAAAATTTATTTATTTAAATGAACGGAGTTAACAGTAAATTTATTTATTTAAATGGATCGAGTTAACAGTAAATTTATTTATTAAATTGATCGGAGTTGACAGTAAATTATTTATTTAAAATGGATCGAGCACAGTAAATTACTTTAAATGGATCTAGTTAACAGGGAATTTATTTATTTAATGGATCGGAGTTAACAGTAAATTGGTTTATATAGCCGAATGGAGTTAACATTAAAATTTATTTATTTAATGATCGAGTTAACATTAAATTTTATTTATTTAAATGGATCGGAGTTAACAGTAAATTTATTTATTTAAATGGATCAGAGTTAACATTAAATTTATTTAAGTTTAAATGGATCGAGTTAACAGTAAATTTATTTAAATGGATCGAGTTAACAGTAAATTTATTTATTTAAATGGATCGGAGTTAACAGTAAATTTATTTATTTAAATGGATCGGAGTTAACAGTAAAATTGTTCATATTGACCGGAGTTAGGTAAATTTATTTATTTAAATGATCGGACAATAACAGTAAATTTATTTATTTAATGATTCGAAGAAGAAAAATTTATTTATTTAAATGATCAGAGTATTGTTATTTATTTACATGGATCGGAGTTAACAGTAAAATTTATTTATAAAATGGATCGGAGTTAACAGTAAATTTATTTATTTAAACGGATCGAGTTAATAGCAAATTTTATTTTGTCAAATGGATCGGAGCAACAGTAAATTTATTTATTTAAAATGGATCGAGTTAACAGTAAAATTACGCTATTTATTTAAATGGATCGGAGTTAACAGTAAATTTATTTATTTAAATGGATCGGTGTTAACATTAAATTTATTTATTTAAATGGATCGATAACAGTAAATTTATTTTGTTTAAAATGGATCGGAGTTAACAGTAAATTTATTTAAATGGATCGAGTTAACAGTAAATTTATTTATTTAAATGGATCGGAGGTAATACTAAATTTATTTATTTAAATAATGGATCGAGTTAACAGTAAATTTATTTATATAAGTTTGACTTTGAGTTTTTCAATTATAAATTTATTATTTGCAGCTGAATCGAGTTAACAGTAAATTGATATTTATTTAAATGCATCTGAGTTAACAGTAAATTTATTTATTTAAATGATCTTGAGTTAACAGTAAATTTATTTATTTAAATGATCGGAGTTAACAGCAATTTATTTATATTTAAATGGATCGGAGTTAACATTAAATTTATTTATTTCAGTCGGACTATTAAGAAAATTCGTTTATTTAAGATCTGGAGTTACAGTAAATTCGTCAAATGGATCGGAGTTAACAGTAAATTTATTTATTTAAATGACTTGAAAGCAACAGTAAATTTATTTATTAAATGATCGGAGTTAACAGTAAATTTATTTATTTAAATGATTCTGAGTTAACAGTAATTTATTTATTTAAATTGATCGGAGTTACACAATGATTGTTTTAATGATCTAGAGTTAACAGAAAAATTTATTACATAAATGGATCGAGTTAAGAAAATTTTATTTATTTAAAATGGATTCGAGCGTAATATAAATTTATTTATTTAATGTGATCGGAGTTACCATTAAATTTATTTATTAAATGGAACGGAGTTAACAAAATTTATTTAAATGGATCGGATATTAACAGTAAATTTATTTATTTAACAGATCTGATAACAGTAAATGTATTTATTTAAATGGATTTGAGTTAAGACAATTTATTGATGCTTTAAATGGATCGGATAATAGCAAATTTATTTATATAAATGGATCGGAGTTAATATAAATTTATTTATTTAATGGATCGGAGTTTACAGGAATTTATTTATTTAAAATGGATCGAGTTACTATAAATTATTTATTTAAATGGATCGGTGGTAACAGTAAATGTATTTATTTAAATGGATCTGAGTTAACAGTGAATTTATTTGTTTAAATGGATCGAGTTAACAGTAAATTTATTCATTTAAATGGATCGGAGTTAAATATTTAAATTATTTATTTAAATGGTGGATTCGAGTTAACAGTAAATTTATTTATTTAAATGATCGAGTTAACAGTAAATTTATTTATTTAATGGATCCTGCTAACATTAAATTTATTTATTTAAATGGATCGGAGTTAACAGTAAATTTATTTATTTAAATGGATCGATAACAGTAAATTTATTTATATAAATGGATCGGAGTTAACAGTAAATTTATTTATTTAAATGGATCGGAGTTAACAATTTATTTATTTAAATGGATCGAGCATTACTAAATTTATTTATTTAAATGGATCGGAGTTAACAGTAAATTGCTTATTTAAATGGACTGAGTTAACAGTAAATTTATTTAAATGGATCGAGTTAACAGTAAATTTATTTATTTAAAATGGATCGGAGTTATTAGTAAATTATTTATTTAAAATGGATCGGAATAACAGAAATTATTTATTTAAATGGATCGAGTTAAGAGTAAATTTATTTAAATGGATCGAGTTAACAGTAAATTCATTTATATAAATGGACTTGAGCGTCAGTAAATTTATTTATTTAAATGGATCTGTTTTTAATAGTAAATTTATTTATTTAAATGGATCGTGGATAATATTAAATTTATTTATTTAAATGGATTCGAGTTAACAGTAAATTTATTTAAAATGGATCGGAGTTACCAGTAAATTTATTTATTTAAATGGATCGGAGTTAACAGTAAATTATTTATTTAAATGGATCGGAGTTAACAGTAAATTTATTTGTTTAAATGGACTGATAATAAAAAATTTATTTATTTAAATAGATCGGAGTTAACAGTAAATTTATTTATTTAAATGGACTGAGTTAACAGTAAATTTATTTAAAATGGATCGAGTTAACATTAAATTTATTTATTTAAATGGATCGATAACGGAAAATTTATTTATTTAAATGGATCGGAGTTAACAGTAAATATATTTATATAAATGGAATGAGCAATAGTAAATTTATTTACTTAAATGGACTCGAGTTAACAGTAAATTTATTTATTTAAATGGATCGGAGTTAACAGTAAATTTATTTATTTAAATGGATCGAGTTAACAGTAAATTTATTTATTTAAAATGGATCGAGTTAACAGTAAATTTATTTATTTAAATGGATCGAGCAATAAATTTATTTATTTAAATGATCGGAGTTAACAGTAAATTTATTTATTTAAATGGATCGAGCACAGTAAATTTATTTATATAAATGGATCGAGTTAATGAAAATTTATTTATTTAAATGACTGGAGTTAACAGTAAATTTATTTATTTAAATGGCTCGAGTTAACAGTAAATTTATTTATTTAAATGGATCGGAATTAACAGTAAATTGTCATTTGAAGGATCGGAGTACAATAAAATTTAGTTATTTAAATGGATCGGGAGTTAACAGTAAATTTATTTATTTAAATGGATCGGAGTTAACAGTAAATTTATTTATTTAAATGAATTTGAGTTAACAGTAAATTTATTTATTTAAATGGATCGGAGTTATGAAAATTTATTTAAATCAAAATTTGAGCAATAGAAATTTATTTATTTAAATGGATCGGAGTTAACAGTAAATTTATTTATTTAAATGGCTCGGAGTTAACAGTAAATTTATTTATTTAAATGGATTCGAGTTAACAGTAAATTTATTATTTAAATGGATCGGAGTTGACAGTAAATTTATTTACTTAAATGGATCGGAGTTAACAGTAAATTTATTTATTTAAATGGATCGAGTTAACAGTAAAATTATTTATTTAAATGGATCGGAGTTAACATTAAATTATTTATTTAATGGATCGGAGTTAACAGTAAATTTATTTATTTAAATGGATCAGAGTTAACAGTAAATTTATTATTTACATGGATCGGAAAGCACAGTAAATTTATTTATATAAATGGATCGGAGTTAACAGTAAATTTATTTATTTAAATGGATCGGAGTTAACAGTAAATTTATTTATTTAAATGGATCGAGCACAGTAAATTTATTTATTTAAATGGATCGGAGTTAAATAAAGTAAATTTATTTATTTAAATGGATCGGAGTTAACAGTAATTTATTTATTTAAATGATCGGTAAGCACATTAAATTTATTTATTTAAAATGGATCGGAGTTAACAGTAACTATTTATTTAAATGGATCGGAGTTAACAGTAAATTTATTTAAATGATCGGAGTTAACAGTAAATTTATTTATTTAAATGTGATCGTGAGTAACATTAAATTTATTTATTTAAATGGATCGGAGTTAACAGTAAATTTATTTATATAAATGGATCGGAGTTAACAGTAAATTTATTTATTTAAATGAATCGGAGTTAACAGTAAATTTATTTATTTAAATGGATCGGAGTTAACAGTAAAATTTATTTTATTTAAATGGATCGGAGTACAGTAAATTTTATTTATTTAAATGGATCGGAGTTAGCCAGTAAATTTATTTATTTAAATGGATCGAGTTAACATTAAATTTATTTATTTAAATGGATCGGAGCACAGTAAATTTATTTATTTAAATGGATCGGAGTTAACAGTAAATTTATTTAAATGGATCGGAGTTAACAGTAAATTTATTTATTTAAATGGATCGGAGTTAACAGTGAATTACGTATTTAAATGGATCGAGTTAACAGTAAATTTATTTATTTAAATGGATCGAGCACAGTAAATTTATTTATTTAAATTGATCGGAGTTAACATTAAATTTATTATTTAAATGGATCGAGTTAACAGTAAATTTATTTATATAAATGAATTGAGTTAACAGTAAATTTATTTATTTAAATGTAATCGGAGTTAACAGTAAATTTATTTAATAAATGGATCGAGTTACCATTAAATTTATTTATTTAAATGGATCGGAGTTAACAGTAAATTTATTTAAATGGATCAGAGTTAACAGTAAATTTATTTATTTAAATGGATCTGAGCACAGTAAATTTATTTATTTAAATGGATCGAGTTAACATTAAATTTATTTATTTAAATGGATCGGAGTTAACAGTAAATTTATTTATATAAATGGATCGAGTTAACAGTAAATTTATTTATTTAAATGGATCGAGTTTACAGTGAATTTATTTATTTAAATGGATCGGAGTTAACAGTAAATTTATTTATTTAAATGGATCGGGTGGTTAACAGTAAATGTTATATAAATGGATCGGAGTTAACAGTAAATTTATTTATTTAAATGGATCGGAGTTAACAGTAAATTTATTTATTTAAATGGATCGGAGTTAACAGTAAATTTATTTAAATGGATCGGAGTTAACATTAAATTTATTTATTTAAATGGATCGGTGTTAACAGTAAATTTATTTATTTAATGGATCGGTGTTAACATTAAATTTATTTATTTAAATGGATCGGAGTTAACAGTAAATTTATTTATTTAAATGGATCGGAGTTAACAGTAAATTTATTTAAATGGATCGGAGTTAACAGTAAATTTATTTATTTAAATGGATCGGAGGTAACATTAAATTTATTTATTTAAATGGATCGGAGTTAACAGTAAATTTATTTATATAAATGGATCGGAGTTAACAGTAAATTTATTTATTTAAATGAATCGGAGTTAACAGTAAATTTATTTATTTAAATGGATCGGAGTTAACAGTAAATTTATTTATTTAAATGGATCGGAGTTAACAGTAAATTTATTTATTTAAATGGATCGGAGTTAACAGTAAATTTATTTATTTAAATGGATCGGAGTTAACATTAGAATTTATTTATTTAAATGGATCAGGTTAACAGTAAAATTATTTATTTAAATGGATCGGAGTTAACAGTAAATTTATTTAAATGGATCGGAGTTAACAGTAAATTTATTTATTTAAATGGATCGGAGTTAACGGTAAATTTATTTATTTAAATGGATCGGAGTTAACAGTAAATTTATTTATTTAAATGGATCGGAGTTAACAGTAAATTTATTTAAATTGATCGGAGTTAACATTAAATTTATTTATTTAAATGGATCGGAGTTAACAGTAAATTTATTTATATAAATGGATCGGAGTTAACAGTAAATTTATTTATTTAAATGGATCGGAGTTAACAGTAAATTTATTTATTTAAATGGATCGGAGTTACCATTAAATTTATTTATTTAAATGGATCGGAGTTAACAGTAAATTTATTTAAATGGATCGGAGTTAACAGTAAATTTATTTATTTAAATGGATCGGAGTTAACAGTAAATTTATTTATTTAAATGGATCGGAGTTAACATTAAATTTATTTAAATGGATCGGAGTTAACAGTAAATTTATTTATATAAATGGATCGGAGTTAACAGTAAATTTATTTATTTAAATGGATCGGAGTTTACAGTGAATTTATTTATTTAAATGGATCGGAGTTAACAGTAAATTTATTTAAATGGATCGGTGGTAACAGTAAATGTATTTATTTAAATGGATCGGAGTTAACAGTAAATTTATTTATTTAAATGGATCGAGTTAACATTAAATTTATTCATTTAAATGGATCGGAGTTAACATTAAATTTATTTATTTAAATGGATCGGAGTTAACAGTAAATTTATTTATTTAAATGGATCGGAGTTAACAGTAAATTTGTATTTAAATGGATCGGAGTTAACATTAAATTTATTTATTTAAATGGATCGGGTTAACAGTAAATTTATTTATTTAAATGGATCGGAGTTAACAGTAAATTTATTTATATAAATGGATCGGAGTTAACAGTAAATTTATTTATTTAAATGGATCGGAGTTAACATTAAATTTATTTATTTAAAATGGATCGGAGTTAACATTAAATTTATTTATTTAAATGGATCGGAGTTAACAGTAAATTTGTTTATTTAAATGGATCGGAGTTAACAGTAAATTTATTTAAATGGATCGGAGTTAACAGTAAATTTATTTATTTAAATGGATCGGAGTTAACAGTAAATTTATTTATTTAAATGGATCGGAGTTAACAGTAAAATTATTTATTTAAATGGATCGGAGTTAAGAGTAAATTTATTTAAATGGATCGGAGTTAACAGTAAATTCATTTATATAAATGGATCGGAGTTAACAGTAAATTTATTTATTTAAATGGATCGGAGTTAATAGTAAATTTATTTATTTAAATGGATCGGAGTTAACATTAAATTTATTTATTTAAATGGATCGGAGTTAACAGTAAATTTATTTAAATGGATCGGAGTTACCAGTAAATTTATTTATTTAAATGGATCGGAGTTAACAGTAAATTTATTTATTTAAATGGATCGGAGTTAACAGTAAATTTATTTGTTTAAATGGATCGGAGTTAACAGTAAATTTATTTATTTAAATAGATCGGAGTTAACAGTAAATTTATTTATTTAAATGGATCGAGTTAACAGTAAATTTATTTAAATGGATCGGAGTTAACATTAAATTTATTTATTTAAATGGATCGGAGTTAACAGTAAATTTATTTATTTAAATGGATCGGAGTTAACAGTAAATATATTTATATAAATGGATCGGAGTTAACAGTAAATTTATTTATTTAAATGGATCGGAGTTAACAGTAAATTTATTTATTTAAATGGATCGGAGTTAACAGTAAATTTATTTATTTAAATGGATCGGAGTTAACAGTAAATTTATTTATTTAAATGGATCGGAGTTAACAGTAAATTTATTTATTTAAATGGATCGGAGTTAACAGTAAATTTATTTATTTAAATGGATCGGAGTTAACAGTAAATTTATTTATTTAAATGGATCGGAGTTAACAGTAAATTTATTTATATAAATGGATCGGAGTTAACAGTAAATTTATTTATTTTAAATGGATCGGAGTTAACAGTAAATTTATTTATTTAAATGGCTCGGAGTTAACAGTAAATTTATTTATTTAAATGGATCGGAATTAACAGTAAATTTATTTATTTAAATGGATCGGAGTTAACAGTAAATTTAGTTATTTAAATGGATCGGAGTTAACAGTAAATTTATTTATTTAAATGGATCGGAGTTAACAGTAAATTTATTTATTTAAATGGATCGGAGTTAGCAGTAAATTTATTTATTTAAATGGATCGGAGTTAACAGTAAATTTATTTATATAAATCGATCGGAGTTAACAGTAAATTTATTTATTTAAATGGATCGGAGTTAACAGTAAATTTATTTATTTAAATGGCTCGGAGTTAACAGTAAATTTATTTATTTAAATGGATCGGAGTTAACAGTAAATTTATTTATTTAAATGGATCGGAGTTAACAGTAAATTTATTTATTTAAATGGATTGGAGTTAACAGTAGAATTTATTTATTTAAATGGATCGGAGTTAACAGTAAATTTATTTAAATGGATCGGAGTTAACAGTAAATTTATTTATTTAAATGGATCGGAGTTAACAGTAAATTTATTTATTTAAATGGATCGGAGTTAACAGTAAATTTATTTATTTAAATTGATCGGAGTTGACAGTAAATTTATTTATTTAAATGGATCGGAGTTACCAGTAAATTTATTTAAATGGATCGGAGTTAACAGTAAATTTATTTATTTAAATGGATCGGAGTTAACAGTAAATTTATTTATATAAATGGATCGGAGTTAACATTAAATTTATTTATTTAAATGGATCGGAGTTAACATTAAATTTATTTATTTAAATGGATCGGAATTAACAGTAAATTTATTTATTTAAATGGATCGGAGTTGTATTAAATTTATTTATTTAAATGGATTTGAGTTAACAGTAAATTTATTTATTTAAATGGATCGGAGTTAACATTAAATTTATTTATTTAAATGGATCAGAGTTAACATTAAATTTATTTATTTAAATGGATCGGAGTTAACAGTAAATTTATTTAAATGGATCGGAGTTAACAGTATATTTATTTATTTAAATGGATCGGAGTTAACAGTAAATTTATTTATTTAAATGGATCGGAGTTAACAGTAAATTTATTCATATAAATGGATCGGAGTTAACAGTAAATTTATTTATTTAAATGGATCGGAGTTAACAGTAAATTTATTTATTTAAATGGATCGGAGTTAACAGTAAATTTATTCATATAAATGGATCGGAGTTAACAGTAAATTTATTTATTTAAATGGATCGGAGTTAACAGTAAATTTATTTATTTAAATGGATCGGAGTTAACAGTAAATTTATTTATTTAAATGGATCGGAATTAACAGTAAATTTATTTAAATGGATCGGAGTTAACAGTAAATTTATTTATTTAAATGGATCGGAGTTAACATTAAATTTATTTATTTAAATGGATCGGAGTTAACAGTAAATTTATTTATATAAATGGATCGGAGTTAACAGTAAATTTATTTATTTAAATGGATCGGAGTTAACAGTAAATTTATTTATTTAAATGGATCGGAGTTAACAGTAAATTTATTTATTTAAATGGATCGGAGTTAACAGTAAATTTATTTATTTACATGGATCGGAGTTAACAGTAAATTTATTTATATAAATGGATCGGAGTTAACAGTAAATTTATTTATTTAAATGGATCGGAGTTAACAGTAAATTTATTTATTTAAATGGATCGGAGTTAACAGTAAATTTATTTATTTAAATGGATCGGAGTTAACAGTAAATTTATTTATTTAAATTGATCGGAGTTAACAGTAAATTTATTTATTTAAATGGATCGGAGTTAACAGTAAATTTATTTATTTAAATGGATCGGAGTTAACAGTAAATTTATTTATATAAATGGATCGGAGTTAACAGTAAAATTGTTATTTAAATGGATCGGAGTTAACAGTAAATTTATTTATTTAAATGGCTCGGAGTTAACAGTAAATTTATTTATTTAAATGGATCGGAGTTAACAATTAAATTTATTTATTTAAATGGATCGGTGTTAACAGTAAAATTTATTTATTTAATGGATCGGGTTAACAGTAAATTTATTTATTTAAATGGATCGGAGTTAACAGTAAATTTATTTATTTAAATGGATCGGAGTTAACAGTAAATTTATTTATTTAAATGGATCGGAGTTAACATTAAATTTATTTATTTAAATGGATCGGAGTTAACAGTAAATTTATTTATTTAAATGGATCGGAGTTAACAGTAAATTTATTTAAATGGATCGGAGTTAACAGTAAATTTATTTATTTAAATGGATCGGAGGTTAACAGTAAATTTATTTATTTAAATGGATCGGAGTTAACAGTAAATTTATTTATATAAATGGATCGGAGTTAACAGTAAATTTATTTATTTAAATTGATCGGAGTTAACAGTAATTTTATTTATTTAAATGGATCGGAGTTAACAGTAAATTTATTTATATAAATGGATCGAGGTTAACAGTAAATTTATTTATTTAAATGGATCGGAGTTAACAGTAAATTTATTTATTTAAATGGATCGGAGTTACCATTAAATTTATTTATTTAAATGGATCGAGTTAACAGTAAATTTATTTAAATGGATCGGAATTTGAAAAAACAGTAAATTTATTTATTAAATGGATCGATGTTAACCGTAAATTTATTTATTTAAATGGATCGGAGTTAACATTAAATTTATTTATTTAAATGGATCGGAGTTAACAGTAAATTTATTTATATAAATGGATCGGAGTTAACAGTAAATTTATTTATTTAAATGGATCGGAGTTAACAGTGAATTTATTTATTTAAATGGATCGGAGTTAACAGTAAATTTATTTATTTAAATGGATCGGAGTTAACAGTAAATTTATTTATTTAAATGGATCGGAGTTAACAGTAAATTTATTTATTTATTTAAATGGATCGGAGTTAACAGTAAATTTATTTATTTAAATGGATCGGAGTTAACATTAAATTTATTTATTTAAATGGATCGGAGTTAACAGTAAATTTATTTATTTAAATGGATCGGAGTTAACAGTAAAATTTATTTAAATGGATCGGAGTTAACAGTAAATTTATTTATTTAAATGGATCGGAGTTAACATTAAATTTATTTATTTAAATGGATCGGAGTTAACATTAAATTTATTTATTTAAATGGATCGGAGTTAACAGTAAATTTATTTATATAAATGGATCGGAGTTAACAGTAAATTTATTTATTTAAATGGATCGGAGTTAACAGTAAATTTATTTATTTAAATGGATCGGAGTTAACAGTAAATTTATTTATTTAAATGGATCGGAGTTAACAGTAAATTTATTTATTTAAATGGATCGGAGTTAACAGTAAATTTATTTATTTAAATGGATCGGAGTTAACATTAAAATTTATTTATTTAAATGGATCGGAGTTAACAGTAAATTTATTTATTTAAATGGATCGGAGTTAACGGTAAATTTATTTATTTAAATGGATCGAGTTAACAGTAAATTTATTTATATAAATGGATCGGAGTTAACAGTAAATTTATTTATTTAAATTGATCGGAGTTAACAGTAAATTTATTTATTTAAATGGATCGGAGTTAACAGTAAATTTATTTATATAAATGGATCGGAGTTAACAGTAAATTTATTTATTTAAATGGATCGGAGTTAACAGTAAATTTATTTATTTAAATGGATCGGAGTTAACATTAAATTTATTTATTTAAATGGATCAGAGTTAACAGTAAATTTATTTAAATGGATCGGAGTTAACAGTAAATTTATTTATTTAAATGGATCGGAGTTAACAGTAGATTTATTTATATAAATGGATCAGGTTAGTAAATTTATTTATTTAAATGGATCGGAGTTAACATTAAATTTATTTATTTAAATGGATCGAGGTTTACAGTAAATTTATTTAAATGGATCGGAGTTAACAGTAAATTTATTTATTTAAATGGATCCGTTAACAGTAAATTTATTTATTTAAATGGATCGGAGTTAACAGTAAATTTGTTATTTAAATGGATCGGAGTTAACAGTAGAATTTATTTATTTAAATGGATCGGAGTTAACAGTAAATTTATTTATTTAAATGGATCGGAGTTAACATTAAATTTATTTATTTAAATGAATTGATTAACAGTAAATTTATTTATTTAAATGGATCAGAGTTAACAGTAAATTTATTTATTTAAATGGATCGGAGTTAACAGTAAATTTATTTATATAAATGGATCGGAGTTAACAGTAAATTTATTTATTTAAATTGATCGGAGTTAACAGTAAATTTATTTGTTAAATGGATCAGAGTTAACAGTAAATTTATTTATATAAATGGATCGGAGTTAACAGTAAATTTATTTATTTAAATGGATGGGTTAACAGTAGAATTTATTTATTTAAATGGATCGGAGTTAACATTAAATTTATTTATTTAAATGGATCGGAGTTAACAGTAAATTTATTTAAATGGATCGGAGTTAACAGTAAATTTATTTATTTAAATGGATCGGAGTTAACAGTAGATTTATTTATATAAATGGATCAGAGTTAACAGTAAATTTATTTATTTAAATGGATCGGAGTTAACATTAAATTTATTTATTTAAATGGATCGGAGTTTACAGTAAATTTATTTAAATGGATCGGAGTTAACAGTAAATTTATTTATTTAAATGGATCGGAGTTAACAGTAAATTTATTTATTTAAATGGATCGGAGTTAACAGTAAATTTATTTATATAAATGGATCGGAGTTAACAGTAAATTTATTTATTTAAATGGATCGGAGTTAACATTAAATTTATTTATTTAAATGGATCGGAGTTAACAGTAAATTTATTTATTTAAATGGATCGGAGTTAACAGTAAATTTAATTAAATGGATCGGAGTTAACAGTAAATTTATTTATTTAAATGGATCGGAGTTAACATTAAATTTATTTATTTAAATGGATCGGAGTTAACAGTAAATTTATTTATATAAATGGATCGGAGTTAACAGTAAATTTATTTATTTAAATGGATCGGAGTTAACAGTAAATTTATTTATTTAAATGGATCGGAGTTAACAGTAAATTTATTTATTTAAATGGATCGGAATTTAACAGTAAATTCATTTATTTAAATGGATCGGAGTTAACAGTAAATTTATTTATATAAATGGATCGGGTTAACAGTAAATTTATTTATTTAAATGGATCGGAGTTAACAGTAAATTTATTTATTTAAATGGATCGGAGTTAACAGTAAATTTATTTATTTAAATGGATCGGAGTTAACAGTAAATTTATTTATTTAAATGGATCGGAGTTAACTTAGTAAATTTATTTATTTAAATGGATCGGAGTTAACATTAAATTTATTTATTTAAATGGATCGGAGTTAACAGTAAATTTATTTATTTAAATGGATCGGAGTTAACAGTAAATTTATTTAAATGGATCGGAGTTAACAGTAAATTTATTTAAATGGATCGGAGTTAACAGTAAATTTATTTATTTAAATGGATCGGAGTTAACAGTAAATTTATTTATTTAAATGGATCGGAGTTAACATTAAATTTATTTATTTAAATGGATCGGAGTTAACAGTAAATTTATTTATTTAAATGGATCGGAGTTAACATTAAATTTATTTATTTAAATGGATCGGAGTTAACAGTAAATTTATTTATTTAAATGGATCTGAGTTAACAGTAAATTTATTTATATAAAATGGATCGGAGTTAACAGTAAATTTATTTATTTAAATGGATCGGAGTTAACATTAAATTTATTTATTTAAATGGATCGGAGTTAACAGTAAATTTATTTATTTAAATGGATCGGAGTTAACAGTAAATTTATTTAAATGGATCGGAGTTAACAGTAAATTTATTTATTTAAATGGATCGGAGTTAACATTAAATTTATTTATTTAAATGGATCGGAGTTAACAGTAAATTTATTTATATAAATGGATCGGAGTTAACAGTAAATTTATTTATTTAAATGGCTCGGAGTTAACAGTAAATTTATTTATTTAAATGGATCGGAGTTAACAGTAAATTCATTTATTTAAATGGATCGGAGTTAACAGTAAATTTATTTATATAAATGGATCGGAGTTAACAGTAAATTTATTTATTTAAATGAATCGGAGTTAACAGTAAATTTATTTATTTAAATGGATCGGAGTTAACAGTAAATTTATTTATTTAAATGGATCGGAGTTAACAGTAAATTTATTTATTTAAATGGATCGGAGTTAACAGTAAATTTATTTATTTAAATGGATCGGAGTTAACATTAAATTTATTTATTAAATGGATCAGGTTAACAGTAAATTTATTTATTTAAATGGATCGGAGTTAACAGTAAATTTATTAAATGGATCGAAGTTAACAGTAAATTTATTTATTTAAATGGATCGAGTTAACATTAAATTTATTTATTTAAATGGATCGGAGTTAACAGTAAATTTATTTATATAAATGGATCGGAGTTAACAGTAAATTTATTTATTTAAATGGATCGGAGTTAACAGTAAATTTATTTATTTAAATGGATCGGAGTTAACAGTAAATTTATTTATTTAAATGGATCGGATTTAACAGTAAATTTATTTATTTAAATGGATCGGAGTTAACAGTAAATTTATTTATTTAAATGGATCGGAGTTAACAGTAAATTTATTTATTTAAATGGATCGGAGTTAACAGTAAATTTATTTATTTAAATGGATCGGAGTTAACAGTAAATTTATTTATTTAAATGGATCGGAGTTAACAGTAAATTTATTTAAATGGATCGGAGTTAACAGTAAATTTATTTATTTAAATGGATCGGAGTTAACAGTAAATTTATTTATTTAAATGGATCGGAGTTAACATTAAATTTATTTATTTAAATGGATCGGAGTTAACAGTAAATTTATTTATTTAAATGGATCGGAGTTAACAAGTAAATTTATTTAAATGGATCGGAGATAACAGTAAATTTATTTATTTAAATGGATCGGAGTTAGTAAAATTTATTTATTTAAATGGATCGGAGTTAACAGTAAATTTATTTATTTAAATGGATCGGAGTTAACAGTAAATTCATTTATATAAATGGATCGGAGTTAACAGTAAATTTATTTATTTAAATGGATCGGAGTTAACAGTAAATTTATTTATTTAAATGGATCGGAGTTAACATTAAATTTATTTATTTAAATGGATCGGAGTTAACAGTAAATTTATTTAAATGAATCGGAGTTAACAGTAAATTTATTTATTTAAATGGATCGGAGTTAACAGTAAATTTATTTATTTAAATGGATCGGAGTTAACAGTAAATTTATTTATTTAAATGGATCGGAATTAACAGTAAATAAAACTGTGTTAA
>JBBBDQ010015957.1:0-12180 GCA_037127315.1 Ascarosepion bandense | reverse complement strand
CGAGTCGAGAGGAGAATTAGAAGAGAATTTACTTGAAAAAGATAGCGGAAACAATGGACAGGGTTATAAGCATATCATTCTGTAGAGACTCGCTTATAACTGAATTCAGAGTAAATGTACTCTTGTGAGTCGAGAGGAGAATTAAGAAGAGGAATTCTTGAAAAAGATAGCGGAAACAATGGACAAGGGTTATAAGCATATCATTCTGTAGAGACTCGCTTATAACTATGAATTCAGGTAAATGTACTCTTGTGAGTCGAGAGGAGAATTAGAAGAGAATTTACTTGAAGAAGATAGCGGAAACAATGGACAGGGTTATAAGCATATCATTCTGTAGAGACTCGCTTATAACTATGAATTCAGGTAAATGTACTCTTGTAAGTCGAGAGGAGAATTAGAAAAGAATTTACTTGAAGAAGATAGCGGAAACAATGGACAGGGTTATAAGCATATCATTCTGTAGAACTCGCTTATAACTATGAATTCAGGTAAATGTACTCTTGTGAGTCGAGGAGAATTAGAAGAGAATTTACTTGAAGAAGATAGCGGAAACAATGGACAGGGTTATAAGCATATCATTCTGTAGAGACTCGCTTATAACTATGAATTCAGGTAAATGTACTCTTGTAAGTCGAGAGGAGAATTAGAAAGAATTTACTTGAAGAAGATAGCGGAAACAATGGACAGGGTTATAAGCATATCATTCTGTAGAGACTCGCTTATAACTATGAATTCAGGTAAATGTACTCTTGTGAGTCGAGAGGAGAATTAGAAGAGAATTTACTTGAAAAAGATAGCGGAAACAATGGACAGGGTTATAAGCATATCATTCTGTAGAGACTCGCTTATAACTATGAATTCAGGTAAATGTACTCTTGTGAGTCGAGAGGAGAATTAGAAGAGAATTTACTTGAAGAAGATAGCGGAAACAATGGACAGGGTATAAGCATATCATTCTGTGAGAGACTCGCTTATAACTATGAATTCAGGTAAATGTACTCTTGTGAGTCGAAGAGGAGAATTATGAAAGAATTTACTTGAAGAAGATAGCGGAAACAATGGACAGGGTTATAAGCATATCATTCTGTAGAGACTCGCTTATAACTATGAATTCAGGTAAATGTACTCTTGTGAGTCGGGGAGGAGAATTAGAAGAGAATTTAACGAAGATAACTGAAACAATGGACGGGGTTATAATATCATTCTGTAGAGACTCGCTTATAACTATGAATTCGGGTAAATGTACTCTTGTGAGTCGAGAGAGGAGAATTAGAAGAGAATTTACTTGAAGAAGATAGCGGAAACAATGGACAGGGTTATAAGCATATCATTCTGTAGAGACTCGCTTTATAACTATGAATTCAGGTAAATGTGCTCTTGTAAGTCGAGGAGAATTAGAAAAGAATTTACTTGAAGAAGATAGCGGAAACAATGGACAGGGTTATAAGCATATCATTCTGTAGAACTCGCTTATAACTATGAATTCAGGCAAATGTACTCTTGTGAGTCGAGAGGAGAATTAGAAAAATTTACTTGAAGATAGCGGAAACAATGGACAGGGTTATAAGCATATCATTCTGTAGAGACTCGCTTATAACTATGAATTCGGGTAAATGTACTCTTGTGAGTCGAGAGGAGAATTAAGAAAGAATTTACTTGAAGAAGATAGCGGAAACAATGGACGGGGTTATAAGCATATCATTCTGTAGAGACTCGCTTATAACTATGAATTCAGGTAAATGTACTCTTGTGAGTCGAGAGGAGAATTAGAAAAAGAATTTACTTGAAGAAGATAGCGGAAACAATGGACAGGGTTATAGAGCATATCATCCTGTAGAGACTCGCTTATAACTATGAATTCAGGTAAATGTACTCTTGTGAGTCGAGAGGAGAATTAGAAAAGAAGAATTTACTTGAAGAAGATAGCGGAAACAATGGACAGGGTTATGGGCACTTATCATTCTGTAGAGACTCGCTTATAACTATGAATTCAGGTAAATGTGCTCTTGTGAGTCGAGAGGAGAATTAGAAGAATTTACTTGAAGAAGATAGCGGAAACAATGGACAGGGTTATAAGCATATCATTCTGTAGAGACTCGCTTATAACTATGAATTCAGGTAAATATGCTCTTGAGTCGAGA
Source organism: Ascarosepion bandense (assembly GCA_037127315.1). NCBI lineage: Eukaryota > Metazoa > Mollusca > Cephalopoda > Sepiida > Sepiidae > Ascarosepion > Ascarosepion bandense. The sequence goes on along the minus strand of JBBBDQ010015957.1, from coordinate 10,039 downwards.
GGAGAATTAAGAAGAGAATTTACTTGAAGAAGATAGCCCAAACAATGGACAGGGTTATAAGCATATCATTCTGTAGAGACTCGCTTATAACTATGAATTCAGGTAAATGTACTCTTGTGAGTCGAGAGGAGAATTAGAAAAGAATTTACTTGAAGGAGATAGCGGAAACAATGGACAGGGTTATAAGCATATCATTCTGTAGAGACTCGCTTATAACTATGAATTCAGGTAAATGTACTCTTGTAAGTCGAGAGGAGAATTAGAAAAGAATTTACTTGAAGAAGATAGCGGAAACAATGGACAGGGTTATAAGCATATCATTCTGTAGAGACTCGCTTATAACTATGAATTCAGGTAAATGTACTCTTGTGAGTCGAGAGGAGAATTAGAAAAGGAATTTACTTGAAGAAGATAGCGGAAACAATGGACAGGGTTATAAGCATATCATTCTGTAGAGACTCGCTTATAACTATGAATTCAGGTAAATGTACTCTTGTGAGTCGAGAGGAGAATTAGAAAAGAATTTACTTGAAGAGATAGCCCAAACAATGGACAGGGTTATAAGCATATCATTCTGGAACTCGCTTATAACTATGAATTCAGGTAAATGTACTCTTGTAAGTCGGGGAAGGAGAATTAGAAAAGAATTTACTTGAAGAAGATAGCGGAAACAATGGACAGGGTTATAAGCATATCATTCTGTAGAGACTCGCTTATAACTATGAATTCAGGTAAATGTACTCTTGTGAGTCGAGAGGAGAATTAAGAAAGAATTTACTTGAAGAAGATAGCGGAAACAATGGACAGGGTTATAAGCATATAAATTATACAGAACTCGCTTATAACTATGAATTCAGGTAAATGTACTCTTGTAGTCGGAGGAGAATTAAGAAAAAGAATTTACCAAGAAGATAGCGAAATAATGGACAGGGTATCTTTGGCTGCATATCATTCTGCCGAAGTTGCCCATAACTATGAATTCGGGTAAATGTACTCTTGTGAGTCGAGAGGAGAATGAAAAGAATTTACTTGAAGAAGATAGCGGAAACAATGGACAGGGTTATAAGCATATCATTCTGTAGAGACTCGCTTATAACTATGAATTCAGGTAAATGTACTCTTGTGAGTCGAGGAGAATTAGAAAAGAATTTACTTGAAGAAGATAGCGGAAACAATGGACAGGGTTATAAGCATATCATTCTGTAGAGACTCGCTTAGTAACTATGAATTCAGGTAAATGTACTCTTGTAAGTCGAGAGGAGAATTAGAAAAAGAATTTGAAGAAGATAGCGGAAACAATGGACAGGGTTATAAGCATATCATTCTGTAGAGACACGCTTATAACTATGAATTCAGGTAAATGTACTCTTGTGAGTCGAGAGGAGAATTAGAAAGAATTTACTTGAAGAGGATAGCGGAAACAATGGACAGGGTTATAAGCATATCATTCTGTAGAGACTCGCTTATAACTATGAATTCAGGTAAATGTACTCTTGTGAGTCCGAGAGGAGAATTAGAAAAGAATTTACTTGAAGAAGATAGCGGAAACAATGGACAGGGTTATAAGCATATCATTCTGTAGAGACTCGCTTATAACTATGAATTCAGGTAAATGTACTCTTGTGAGTCAGAGGAGAATTAGAAAAGAATTTACTTGAAGAAGATAGCGGAAACAATGGACAGGGTTATAAGCATATCATTCTGTAGAGACTCGCTTATAACTATGAATTCAGGTAAATGTACTCTTGTGAGTCGAGAGGAGAATTCGAAAGAATTTACTTGAAGAAATGGCAGAGTAATGGACAGGGTTATAAGCATATCATTCTGTAGAGACTCGCTTATAACTATGAATTCAGGTAAATGTACTCTTGTGAGTCGAGAGGAGAATTAGAAAAGAATTTACTTGAAGAAGATAGCGGAAACAATGGACAAGGTTATAAGCATATCATTCTGTAGAGACTCGCTTATAACTATGAATTCAGGTAAATGTACTCTTGTGAGTCAGAGGAGAATTAGAAAAAGAATTTACTTGAAGATAGCGGAAACAATGGACAGGGTTATAAGCATATCATTCTGTAGAACTCGCTTATAACTATGAATTCAGGTAAATGTACTCTTGTGAGTCGAGAGGAGAATTAGAAAAGAATTTACTTGAAGAAGATAGCGGAAACAATGGACAGGGTTATAAGCATATCATTCTGTAGAGACTCGCTTATAACTATGAATTCAGGTAAATGTACTCTTGTGAGTCGAGAGGAGAATTAGAGAATTTACTTGAAGAAGATAGCGGAAACAATGGACAGGGTTATAAGCATATCATTCTGTAGAGACTCGCTTATAACTATGAATTCGAGTAAATGTACTCTTGTGAGGTAGAGAGGAGAATTAGAAGAGAATTTACTTGAAGAAGATAGCGGAAACAATGGACAGGGTTATAAGCATATCATTCTGTAGAGACTCGCTTATAACTATGAATTCAGGTAAATGTACTCTTGTAAGTCGAGGAGGTGAAGAGGGTACTTGAAGAAGATAGCAGAAACAATGGACAGGGTTATAAGCATATCATTCTGTAGAGACTCGCTTATAACTATGAATTCAGGTAAATGTACTCTTGTGAGTCGAGAGGAGAATTAGAAAAGAATTTGCTTGAAGAAGATAGCGGAAACAATGGACAGGGTTATAAGCATATCATTCTGTAGAGACTCGCTTATAACTATGAATTCAGGTAAATGTACTCTTGTGAGTCGGGAGAGAAATTAGAAAAGAATTTGCTTGAAGAAGATAGCGGAAACAATGGACAGGGTTATAAGCATATCATTCTGTAGAGACTCGCTTATAACTATGAATTCAGTAAATGTACTCTTGTAGTCGAAGAGAGGAGAATTAGAAGAGAATTTACTTGAAGAAGATAGCGGAAACAATGGACGGGGTTATGGGCACTTATCATTCTGTAGAGACTCGCTTATAACTATGAATTCAGGTAAATGTACTCTTGTGAGTCGAAGGAGAATTAAGAGAATTTGCCGAAGAATGGCGGAAACAATGGACAGGGTTATAAGCATATCATTCTGTAGAGACTCGCTTATAACTATGAATTCAGGTAAATGTATGCTCTTGTGAGTCGAGAGGAGAATTAGAAAAGGGTACTTGAAGAAGATAGCGGAAACAATGGACAGGGTTATAGGCATATCATCCTGTAGAGACTCGCTTATAACTATGAATTCAGGTAAATGTACTCTTGTGAGTCGAGAGGAGAATTAGAAAAGAATTTACTTGAAGAAGATAGCGGAAACAATGGACAGGGTTATAAGCATATCATTCTGTAGAGACTCGCTTGCAACTATGAATTCAGGTAAATGTACTCTTGTGAGTCGAGAGGAGAATTAGAAAAGAATTTACTTGAAGAAGATAGCGGAAACAATGGACAGGGTTATAAGCATATCATTCTGTAGAGACTCGCTTATAACTATGAATTCAGGTAAATGTACTCTTGTGAGTCAGGAGGAGAATTAGAAAAGAATTTACTTGAAGAAGATAGCGGAAACAATGGACAGGGTTATAAGCATATCATTCTGTAGAGACTCGCTTATAACTATGAATTCAGGTAAATGTACTCTTGTGAGTCGAGAGGAGAATTAGAAAAGAATTTACTTGAAGAAGATAGCGGAAACAATGGACAGGGTTATAAGCATATCATTCTGTAGAGACTCGCTTATAACTATGAATTCAGGTAAATGTACTCTTGTAAGTCGAGGAGAATTAGAAAAGAATTTACTTGAAGAAGATAGCGGAAACAATGGACAGGGTTATAAGCATATCATTCTGTAGAGACTCTCGCTTATAACTATGAATTCAGGTAAATGTACTCTTGTGAGTCAAGAGGAGAATTAGAAAAGAATTTACTTGAAGAAGATAGCGGAAACAATGGACAGGGTTATAAGCATATCATTCTGTAGAGACTCGCTTATAACTATGAATTCGAATAAATATTACTCTTGTGAGTCGAGAGGAGAATTAGAAAAGAATTTACTTGAAGAAGATAGCGGAAACAATGGACAGGGTTATAACGCTATCATTCTGTAGAGACTCAACTTATACTTCATAATTCAGGTAAATGTACTCTTGTTGAGTCAGAGGAGAATTAGAAAAGAATTTACTTGAAAGGCAAAACAATGGACAGGGTTATAAGCATATCATTCTGTAGAGACTCGCTTATAACTATGAATTCAGGTAAATGTACTCTTGTGAGTCGAGAGGAGAATTGAAAATTTACTTGAAGAAGATAGCGGAAACAATGGACAGGGTTATAAGCATATCATTCTTTAGAGACTCGCTTATAACTATGAATTCAGGTAAATGTACTCTTGTGAGTCGAGAGGAGAATTAGAAAAGAATTTGCTTGAAGAAGATAGCGGAAACAATGGACAGGGTTATAAGCATATCATTCTGTAGAGACTCGCTTATAACTATGAATTCAGGTAAATGTACTCTTGTGAGTCAGGAGAGAATTAGAAAAGAATTTACTTGAAGAAGATAGCGGAAACAATGGACAGGGTTATAAGCATATCATTCTGTAGAGACTCGCTTATAACTATGAATTCAGGTAAGTAATATCTTGTGAGTCGAGAGGAGAATTAGAAAAGAATTTACTTGAAGAATGGCTGAAACAATGGACAGGGTTATAAACACATATCATTCTGTAGAGACTCGCTTATAACTATGAATTCAGGTAAATGTACTCTTGTGGAGTCGAGAGGAGAATTAGAGAATTTACTTGAAGAAGATAGCGGAAACAATGGACAGGGTTATAAGCACTATCATTCTGTAGAGACTCGCTTATAACTATGAATTCAGGTAAATGTGCCTCTTGTGAGTCGAGAGGAGAATTAGAAGAGAATTTACTTGAAGAAGATAGCGGAAACAATGGACAGGGTTATAAGCATATCATTCTGTAGAGACTCGCTTATAACTATGAATTCAGGTAAATGTACTCTTGTGAGTCGAGAGGAGAATTAGAAAGGAGGAATTTACTTGAAGAAGATAAGCGGAAACAATGAATGAGGTTATAAGCATATCATTCTGTAGAGACTCGCTTATAACTATGAATTCAGGTAAATGTACTCTTGTAAGTCGAGAGGAGAATTAGAAGAGAATTTACTTGAAGAAGATAGCGGAAACAATGGACAGGGTTATAAGCATATCATTCTGTAGAGACTCGCTTATAACTATACGTTCAGGTAAATGCTCTTGTGAGTCGAGAGGAGGATAGAAAAGAATTTGCTTGAAGAAGATAGCGGAAACAATGGACAGGGTTATAAGCATATCATTCTGTAGAGACTCGCTTATAACTATGAATTCGGGTAAATGTACTCTTGTGAGTCGAGAGGAGAATTAGAAAAGAATTTACTTGAAAAGAAGATAGCGGAAACAATGGACAGGGTTATAAAGCGTAATTTCTGTAGAGACTCGCTTATAACTATGAATTCAGGTAAATGTACTCTTGTGAGTCGAGAGGAGAATTAGAAGAAGAATTTACTTGAAGAAGATAGCGGAAACAATGGACAGGGTTATAGGCATATCATTCTGTAGAGACTCGCTTATAACTATGAATTCAGGTAAATGTACTCTTGTGAGTCGAGAGGAGAATTAGAAGAGAATTTACTTGAAGAAGATAGCGACAATGGACAGGGTTATAAGCACATATCATTCTGTAGAGACTCGCTTATAACTATGAATTCAGGTAAATGTACTCTTGTGAGTCGAGAGGAGAATTAGAAGAGAATTTACTTGAAGAAGATAGCGGAAACAATGGACAGGGTTATAGGCATATCATCCTGTAGAGACTCGCTTATAACTATGAATTCAGGTAAATGTACTCTTGTGAGTCGAGGAGGAGAATTAGAAAAGAATTTACTTGAAGAAGATAGCGGAAACAATGGACAGGGTTATAAGCATATCATTCTGTAGAGACTCGCTTATAACTATGAATTCAGGTAAATGTACTCTTGTGAGTCGAGAGGAGAATTAGAAGAGAATTTACTTGAAGAAGATAGCGGAAACAATGGACAGGGTTATAAGCATATCATTCTGTAGAGACAAGCATAACTGTAGATTCAGGCAATGTACTCTTGTAAGTCGAGAGGGAGAATTAAGAAGAGAATTTACTTGAAGAAGATGCATGAAACAATGGACAGGGTTATAAGCATATCATTCTGTAGAGACTCGCTTATAACTATGAATTCAGGTAAATGTACTCTTGTGAGTCAGAGGAGAATTAGAAAAGAATTTACTTGAAGAAGATAAGCGGAAACAATGGACAGGGTTATAAGCATATCATTCTGTAGAGACTCGCTTATAACTATGAATTCAGGTAAATGTACTCTTGTGAGTCGAGAGGAGAATTAGAAAAGAATTTACTTGAAGAAGATAGCGGAAACAATGGACAGGGTTATAAGCATATCATTCTGTAGAGACTCGCTTATAACTATGAATTCAGGTAAATGTACTCTTGTGAGTCGAGAGGAGAATTAGAAGAGAATTTACTTGAAGAAGATAGCGGAAACAATGGACAGGGTTATAGGCATATCATTCTGTAGAGACTCGCTTATAACTATGAATTCAGGTAAATGTACTCTTGTGAGTCGAGAGGAGAATTAGAAGAGAATTTACTTGAAGAAGATAGCGGAAACAATGGACAGGGTTATAAGCATATCATTCTGTAGAGACTCGCTTATAACTATGAATTCAGGTAAATGTACTCTTGTGAGTCGAGAGGAGAATTAGAAAAGAATTTACTTGAAGAAGATAGCGGAAACAATGGACAGGGTTATAGGCATATCATCCTGTAGAGACTCGCTTATAACTATGAATTCAGGTAAATGTACTCTTGTGAGTCGAGAGGAGAATTAGAAAAGAATTTACTTGAAGAAGATAGCGGAAACAATGGACAGGGTTATAAGCATATCATTCTGCTTCAGAGACTCGCTTATAACTATGAATTCAGGTAAATGTACTCTTGTGAGTCGAGAGGAGAATTAGAAAAGATTTACTTGAAGAAGATAGCGGAAACAATGGACAGGGTTATAGGCATATCATTCTGTAGAGACTCGCTTATAACTGAATTCAGGTAAATGTACTCTTGTGAGTCAGGGAGGGTGAAGAGAATTTACTTGAAGAAGATAGCGGAAACAATGGACAGGGTTATAAGCATATCATTCTGTAGAGACTCGCTTATAACTATGAATTCAAGGTAAAGTATGCTCTTGTGAGTCGAGAGGAGAATTTAAGAAAGAATTTACTTGAAGAAGATAGCAGAAACAATGGACAGGGTTATAAGCATATCATTCTGTAGAGACTCGCTTATAACTATGAATTCAGGTAAATGTACTCTTGTGAGTCGAGAGGAGAATTAGAAAAAGAATTTGAAGAAGATGGCGGAAACAATGGACAGGGTTATGAGCCTTATCATTCTGTGAGAGACTTAAACATAACTATGAATTCAGGTAAATGTACTCTTGTGAGTCGAGAGGAGAATTAGAAGAGAATTTACTTGAAGAAGATAGCGGAAACAATGGACAGGGTTATAAGCATATCATTCTGTAGAGACTCGCTTATAACTATGAATTCAGGTAAATGTACTCTTGTGAGTCGAGAGGAGAATTAGAAAGAAATTTACTTGAAGATAGCGGAAACAATGGACAGGGTTATAGGCATATCATCATGAGATAATATAACTATGAATTCAAGGGTAAATGTACTCTTGTGAGTCGAAGGAGGAGAATTAGAAAAGAATTTACTTGAAGAAGATAGCGGAAACAATGGACAGGGTTATAGGCATATCATTCTGTAGAACTCGCTTATAACCTGAATTCAGGTAAATGTACTCTTGTGAGTCGAGAGGAGAATTAGAAGGGTACTAGCGAAGAAGATAGCGGAAACAATGGACAGGGTTATAAGCATATCATTCTGTAGAGACTCGCTTATAACTATGAATTCAGGTAAATGTACTCTTGTGAGTCGAGGAGAATTAGAAAAGAATTTACTTGAAGAAGATAAGCGGAAACAATGGACAGGGTTATAAGCGCATATCATTCTGTAGAGACTCGCTTATAACTATGAATTCAGGTAAATGTACTCTTCGTGAGTCGAGAGGAGAATTAGAAAAGAATTTACTTGAAGAAGATAGCGGAAACAATGGACAGGGTTATAGGCATATCATCTGTAGAGACTCGCTTATAACTATGAATTCAGGTAAATGTACTCTTGTGAATCGAGAGGAGAATTAGAAAAGGAATTTACTTGAAGAAGATAGCGGAAACAATGGACAGGGTTATAGGCATATCATCCTGTAGAGACAAGCATAACTATGAATTCAGGTAAATGTACTCTTGTGAGTCGAGAGGGAGTGAAAGAGAATTTACTTGAAGAAGATAGCGGAAACAATGGACAGGGTTATAGGCATATCATTCTGCTTGAGAGACTCGCTTATAACTATGAATTCAGGTAAATGTACTCTTGTGAGTCGAGAGAATTAGAAAAGAATTTACTTGAAGAAGATAGCGGAAACAATGGACAGGGTTATAAGCATATCATTCTATGGAACTCGCTTATAACTATGAATTCAGGTAAATGTACTCTTGTGAGTCGAGAGGAGAATTAGAAAAGAATTTACTTGAAGAAGATAGCGGAAACAATGGACAGGGTTATAGGCATATCATCCTGTAGAGACTCGCTTATAACTATGAATTCAGGTAAATGTACTCTTGTGAGTCGAGAGGAGAATTAGAAAAGAATTTACTTGAAGAAGATAGCGGAAACAATGGACAGGGTTATAGGCATATCATCCTGTAGAACTCGCTTATAACTATGAATTCAGGTAAATGTACTCTTGTGAGTCGAGAGGAGAATTAGAAGAGAATTTACTTGAAGAAGATAGCGGAAACAATGGACAGGGTTATAAGCATATCATTCTGTAGAGACTCGCTTATAACTATGAATTCAGGTAAATGTACTCTTGTGAGTCGAGAGGAGAATTAGAAAAGAATTTACTTGAAGAAGATAGCGGAAACAATGGACAGGGTTATAAGCATATCATTCTGAGACTCGCTTATAACTATGAATTCAGGTAAATGTACTCTTGTGAGTCGAGAGGAGAATTAGAAAATTTACTTGAAGAAGATAGCGGAAACAATGGACAGGGTTATAGGCATATCATCCTGTAGAGAGACTCGCTTATAACTATGAATTCAGGTAAATGTACTCTTGTGAGTCGAGAGGAGAATTAGAGAAGAGAATTTACTTAAAAAGATAGCGGAAACAATGGACAGGGTTATAAGCATATCATTCTGTAGAGACTCGCTTATAACTATGAATTCAGGTAAATGTACTCTTGTGAGTCGAGAGGAGAATTAGAAAAGAATTTACTTGAAGAAGATAGCGGAAACAATGGACAGGGTTATAAATATCATTCTGTAGAGACTCGCTTATAACTATGAATTCAGGTAAATGTACTCTTGTGAGTCGAGAGGAGAATTAGAAAAGAATTTACTTGAAGAAGATAGCGGAAACAATGGACAGGGTTATAGGCATATCATCCTGTAGAGACTCGCTTATAACTATGAATTCAGGTAAATGTACTCTTGTGAGTCGAGAGGAGAATTAGAAAAGAATTTACTTGAAGATAGCGGAAACAATGGACAGGGTTATAAGCATATCATTCTGTAGAGACTCGCTTATAACTGTAATTCAGGTAAATGTACTCTTGTGAGTCGAGAGGAGAATTAGAAAGAATTTACTTGAAGAAGATAGCGGAAACAATGGACAGGGTTATAGGCATATCATCCTGTAGAGACTCGCTTATAACTATGAATTCAGGTAAATGTACTCTTGTGAGTCGAGAGGAGAATTAGAAGAGAATTTGCTTGAAGAAGATAGCGGAAACAATGGACAGGGTTATAAGCATATCATTCTGTAGAGACTCGCTTATAACTATGAATTCAGGTAAATGTACTCTTGTGAGTCGAGAGGAGAATTAGAAAAC